>VZUI01039735.1:87500-113403 GCA_013401135.1 Cettia cetti
ATATTAGAAAAAAAAATTACAGAAAGGTTTCTAAATCACTGGAACAGGCTGCGCAGGGAAGTGGTGGAGTCACCATCCCTGAAAGTGTTCAAAAAACATGTGGATATGGGTGAGGACATTAAAGATGAATATAGCAGTGGTACTGAGTTGACAGCTGGATTTGATCCTAAAGGTTGTTTCCAACCTTAAGTATTCTGTGATTATGTAAGTGCAAATGTTGTTTCCAGAAGCTTTATGCAGCACTTTCTGATTACATGTCCTTAGAGGCATGGGATTAGAAAGGCAGCAGGAACTGAACAAACACTGTGCACTGACAGCAGGCAAAGTGACTGACTTGGGTATTTTAACCAGAGTGTTTTGTCGTGAAAACAAAAAGTGTTAGGATGGCTGCTGGGAATGTGGGGAGATGCTCCTTGCCCTTCATGCATGCTGCAGGCATGCCTCATGAAATGGAGGCCCTGGGCAAGGGAACATCAGGGGAGTGATGCAGTGCTTGCTTTGATGTGACATTCAGTAAGGATGAATAGGCACAGAACCACACTCATCTTGTGGGGTAAATCTTGACCTGTTTTTCCCCTTTGCTAATTATCTGAGGCCCACTGACAACCAAATCTGACCAGCAAGAGGTCCAGAATGTGAAGGCTCCAAGACAAGGTGCTGGAGACTGGGGAGGACAGCAATCCCCACCCCAAGGACACACATTCTGTCTGCCCTACCTGCCCATGGGGCAGGGAAATGGGTTCCTCCCCTTCAGAAATATACCTATGAACACCAGAAATTGTCTGCATATTGGTAAAAAAAAAAAAAAAAAAGCTGAAAAGGAGACAAGATGACATGTCAGGACACCTATAGGGTGCTGGTTCCAAGTAAAGAGACTCTGAATGATGACACACAGAGCCTGTTGCTGCTGGACATCCCACTATCATGATAGGCTTCACTGACGGACCCTCTATATAGAAAAATCATCAAAGACGACAGGTTTTGATGAAACATTTCAGTTTTTATCAAAACGACAGTTTCAACGAGGCACACTGGTGTTGTAATAATCAGTATTCTGCTGCTAAAACTGCAGAAGACACCTGGGCCCACACATGCACTGAAGCATCACCACGAGCAAACAGCATCAGGCAACCAGAAGGGAACCCACTACCAGTATTATCTGAGCATCTCTTCCACCCCAAAAGCTACTCCAGTTCTTATGCCAGAGAGATATTTGGAGTTATATTTTCAAAATTTCATCTCCAGTCACAAGAACCAGAGAAGAACCACTCGCACAAAACCACAGGCATGGGCCTGTGCAATCAACAAAATCTCCCACTTTTACCAAGCCTCGAAGTTTGACAACGCCTGAAAGCCATTTATCAGGTACATAATCTGATGATAATTTCTTGTGTAACATAATTTAATTTGTTACTTAATCCTGTGGTTCAATAATTTAGAGAGGTCCTAATAACCAATGAAATACTCCAAGCCTAACAGAGCATCTGAGAAGTGCAGTTCTTATGCTTGGCTTCATTCCATAGCTCCTATTCTAGGAATGCACTCAGAACTTCCAGGACCTCATTCTCCCTCCCTCAGCCCTTTGCACCTGACTTATCTGAATTGGCTCAGCCCTGAGCATGAAGGGGATTTTACAGGAGAAGCCTTTGCCTCTCCAGTGTTGCCCTTATTTCATCCCATTTTCAGGGCAAGGAGCAGAGCTGAAATCATGCCCCTACATGTTAATCTGCTCTCTTAATGGCAGCGTTTTTGCCTTTCAAGTTTTCGGGTGTTTGTTTGTTTGTTAAATTCTGCTGTAAAAAAATTTAAGTAGCCACTATTCATATGAGCAGAGAGGAATTTTGAATCAGTACCTTTTGTCTGTAAGTAGCCTAGCTCCACAATTGCTTTTTGTTATCATTCACACGCTGGTGTAGTTGTTTTGTTCAACTCCATACTGAAAAAAAGGCAGCTCAAAACCATGGTATTCTCAGCCTCTGCAATAAGCAAGTTTCTCAGACTCCTTGGTGTTGCATGCTAAACAATTCTCCCTCTCATCCTATACACTGGGTGAAGCAGTGCTGCTCTTCCACACTAGCTACACTTTTCATTGTAGCCACACAAAGGTTTTCCTTAAACACATCATAACAACTGGAGTGAATAAAGTGGATGAGCAGCAAGGTAGTGGTATGACCTGGGTTGGGAGGAAGTTTCAGAGATCCCTCAAAACAGGGCCATCTATAAAGCCAGGCCATGTAGCTCAGGGGTTCATCTAGGTAGGTCTTGAAAATCACCACAGACAGAGACTGCACAAGTTTGGATCCTGCAGAGCCTCTCCTGTGCCAGTTCATGCCCCTGTCTGTCATGTTCCCACTGTGCACCCCATGAAGAGTTTAGCTCCTTCTGAGATGTTTTAGCACACCAAGTTCTTCAAGGGAGCATACTCCCATCTTTGTTGATTATAAGGTGATGGACAGATTTGGGGAAAGCCCACAGAAATTATTTCCAAACTGAGACTGGAAAATGTACTTGAAACTTGACAGAGCCTGTGGGATCCAGATGTTTACTGAGGACTAAGTAGAGAAGTGTCGTTCCATTCTTCAAATGCTGGTGCAAGTCCTTCACCTTTAACACAATCTAAATGGGCCAAGCACTAGTTAAATCAACAGGTAAGTGTGTTCACTCACAGAGTTGCCCTTCCTTCTCTTGTGTGGCTAACATAGACATAAGGAGATTGGTCAATTTTGACATAGCTGGCCAACTAGTGCTGTTACATGACATTGCCTGATACTGGTGAAGGGCCTTGTTTAACTCTCTAAACTAAAAAAGAAAGAAATTATTTATGATGAGATGCAATTACTCAATGCCAGTTCCCAAATTTCAAAGAAATGTGAACACTTCTGTCAAGATAATAAGTGGGGCAAGCCTTTCTTAGATTTCCTACCTCTCTATCACACTTAGAAGCCACAGAAAATCTTCTGGAGGAGATCACCTGCCGCCTTTGCAAGATGTTCTTTTCTGCGTAGTCACTAAGCTCTGGCTGTAAAATTGGTGGAAGGTGCTGAGACGAAACTTGGTGTCTGGAAAAACATCCTCCTTCAGAATTACCCAACAGGAATGGTGTTGTGGATTAGGATTTTTTCCTTTTGTTTCTTTCTCTCATGGAATTTTGTTGCTAAGAGAGATTAAGACTGGTATTTAAGAGATGAAAGAAATGACCAAGGTGGGGCGGTGTGCAGCTGGCTACTTTCCTACCTGGGGGGGGTTTCTTTTTGGAAGGGCAGAGATGCTGTGAGGTTTTGGCAGGGGGGGTGGGGGACTGTGCTCAGCTCCTCTCACTCTCTCTCTCTGACATCAGAGGGGAGAGATGCTCTGGTCACTGTGGAGAGAATTCACCACTACTGTGGGGTTCTGTCCCCTGCTGCCTTCTCCTACTGTGAGTGGAGCTCTGCTTGTAAAAGCAGCAGTTGCACTGGGACCGTATTAATGTCTGACCTCACTGAAAAAAATGAACTCCACCATCCACTCAGGTGCCCCAGGGGAAACCCCAGGACCCCTCCCCTTCCCCCCACAGGGAGCCCCTCCCAGCCCTGTTTGGGAGCCGGGCTGCCGCTGCCCAGCCCTGCCATTCCTCTGCCACTGCTCCAGGTTTTTCACTGCGCTGTAACCCAGCACCCCCTGCCTGCCGGGACACTGGAGTCTGCTCATCCCTGCCGTCCCAGCTGCTGCTCTGAAGTTCCTGCTGCAGCCCATTTCACCAGCCCGCCCGCCATTGCCGCCTGAGGGAGACGCGGCCGGGCTGGCGCCACAGCGCCCCCTGCAGGCGCGGGGAATGACGGCAGGGCCGTGCCCGGCCCGGAGGCAGCAGCGCCCCTGGCGGCGGTGCCCGGAACTGCAGCGCAGGGGAAGGCGCCGCGGCCGGGAGCGGCTGTCCCTGGAGTTCTGGTTTTGTTTGTTGTTGCTGCCGCTGTTGTTTGTTTGCCTTGGGATCCATATACATACTAGTAAAGAACTGTTACTCCTTTTCTCATAACTTTTCCCAAAAGCCTCTTAATTTCAAAGTTATAGTAATTCGGAGGGAAGGATTTAATATTTTTTCTGTTCTGAGGGAGGTTTCTGCCATCCTTGCAGACACCTGTCTTTCAAACCAAGACATCAGGCTCTTCAGGGAAAAACCACATCACTCTCCTCTTCAGTAGCAACTTTGTCCCTGAGGAAATTCCAGAGCAGGGAGAGCTGGTCTGCCTTTGCCAGCTGCTGAGCATGCCACATGTCATCAACATTCCCTTTACACAAGCCTGTGCACAATGTGGGGAGCCTGACGGGGGGAGAAGACATCCCCCCAGTTCTTGCAGAGCAAACAGAAAAGAGACAAGGAAAAGGAGATGTGGGAGCACAAACCACAGCCATGCTGGCATCTCCTATAACTTGTGAATTTGTATTTTTACATATATTCATATTGAGAGCAGTCAGGAGGCGAAAAGGGAATGTTTAAAACCAGGAATACAATGCAATTCTCAAAGGAGCTATCTACCTTAGTATTTTGGGATTCCTCCTCTTTGATGGGTCAAAGGGAGGAGGAGGATGTCAGAAGGATTCCCCCATGCAGGAAAAGGACTCACACTTGGCAACCCTGGAGACAAAGTCATGTGAGTTGGGGAATGTAGCCCAGCAACCCCAATGCTCAGACTAGGAGAGAAGCATCATCTGCATCAGCTTGGGCCATCACTGGGGCTTCCCTAACCCCATAACAGGCACTAGGAGAGCTCCAGTCTTTCAAATTCACCCTGAAATTCCTGAATTGAGAGCTGTTACTCTTCCCCAGCTTGGTCTCATTGCACTGACTGCCATCACAGCAGGTTGTGTGCAGTGAAACCCCAGCTTTCTCATCTACCAGCGGTTCTCTCCAGCATGGTCATGCTCCCGAGGTATTGCAGACCACAGGAAATGCCTGTCACCTTCTGGAAAAGTCTGCTGGAGAAATCCTGACCCTGAGCTGCCCATTACTTCTAGACAAAGTGGTAAAGCTGGTCACAACCTGCTTCTAGGGGAGGGAGCTCTGGGAAGGGGCATTGGGCATTGAGCTTTAGTGGGGCTGCAGAGTATCTCCACTTGTGTGCCAGACAGGAGGGTGGGCAACCCCTGGGATATCCACCTGCCCTTCTTCCTACCTCTCTTGCTTACTCAAATACCAGCCATCTCAATTCCAGACCTCTCAGACATCCTCAGCTGCCCCTGAAAGCTGCAGGGTTGCTTTTCAAAAGGATGATGTCGATGCAGGAAGATGTTTGCTGGATACATGGCTCCTGTCATGCTCCTTCCCCAGAAAACTCTTTGTCTCCACAGCCCCACTGTCACACAGATACACAAAGGTATCATACAGCAAAATCTGCTGTGACTGTAATCACCCAACACGAGACAACAAGGTGGCACACACACAAAATTCTGTGCGGTCTTCAGAAGCTCATGTACAAAAGAATGCTCACAAGGAAGGGCAAATGAGCAGGTGTGCAAAGAGGAGGTACTGGCCAAAGAAGCTGTGCTTTATGCTGCTGTTTTAAAAGAAAAGCCTTTCTGCTAAAAAAAAAAAAAAAAAAAAAAAAGTTGATTTTAGCAGGAAGCAGCACTATGGCAGGGTTCTTTCTCCTTTTTCAATCTAAACCAGAGCAGAGCCAAAGGAGAAGGTGGTGCATCCCTCTGAATCCCCAGCAGTGCCATGTAGGGTCAGAGGGCTCAGAGAAGACACTGTCCTGAGGAGGCTTCAGCCTCTACAGCAGCATAGGTGTCGCATGAGAGCATCTGAGACAGATGGGGGAGCTCTATCAGACACTTCTGCAGAATAACTTGATGATGCCAAACTGGAGACAGGAGCTGACGGCATAGTCTTGAGACTCAAAGAGCTTTGTGCATGGAGCAGCACCAGAAAAAAAAACACCTCATGCAAGGAGATGGGGGTAAGTGCTACTGTCATCTCCCAGAGGTTGCTGCTCTGTCCCAGTGATACACTCCATGTTACAGCTGAGTGCTGGTCATCTCATCTTTTGTTTACCTGTTTAGTTTTCACTTTTACCGAAAGGTTCTACTTGACAAGAAAAAAATATTGCCAGCCTGAGATTTCTTTCTGAATAATCTTTAAAGGCACAACTGGCTGACAGAGAGGGCTGCAGTAGGTGTGGGTACACCCCCACAGCACACAAATGCACTACCCACGTGGGAGCAGCTCATTCCCATGCCGTGCAACCCCCCTGACTTGGCTTACCATGGGGATGAGCAGCAAAGCCCAGCACTGAAGGAGTCAGCAACTGCAGCAAGGGGCCAGTTGCCACATCCTGCAGACCAGCAGAGGCACAGCTTTTTTGCCCTACAGCCCCCACACAGGGCAGGGGTCATGGGTGCCTGTGCTCCCAGCTGCTGTCCCTCCACCATTCTGCCTGCCTGGACCCCACGCCCTTTCCATTCGGTAGGGGTATTGATCTGCTGGCAGCAATGGGCTGGATAATTAGCCAGGAATTAGGGTTTCTATTACAGCCAGGAGGCTGCCCCAGCTGATTTATCACCTGAATAATTTACTGTGATTGAAAGGAAATTAAAATGAACTCCATTTGACAACTGTGCGCTTTTATAGGCTTTAGTGAAGACTCAAAAGCCAAATTAATAGCCTGGTGTTGTTTGATAGTCTACTGAGAGTAAATATGGGAAGGTTTTTTTGTCTCCTGATGTGCTCTCCTAGGCTTGATTTTAGAGTTGGGATTTTCATCCCCTCCCACCAGTAAGGCTATGGCCTTGAACAGGGGAGATTTCAGCTGTAAAAGCCAGAGAACTGCCCTGCTCCCTGATCCTCTCTGCACTGCCAGCACCCACTCTCTCTTCTCTTTTCTGTGGGTACAGAGGATCACAGGGTCAGCAGATTCAGAATGAGCAGGTAGTCTCATCAGCAGCTCCTGACCCAACCTGGCACCAGCATTGGCACCAGCAGCCTGGGCAGCCCACCCAGCTGCTGCCTCTGGCAATGGGCTGCCAGCAGGGTCACCCAAGGGGAGGCAAAGCTGCCACCCACAAAATCATCCTGCAACCCACAGCCCCTTATCACCATCTTGAACCACCTCTGGCAGAGTTGGGGGTGCATCTCACCATGGTTCAGGGTGCTCACCTGCAACACCATGTCTTCCTACTCACTACTGCCTGGACTCCTGCAGAGCAGGCAGAGCATTGCTAGGTTCTGCTTCACCTCTTCCTTTGTCTTTATTTTTTCTCTTTTTTATATTTGTGTACATTTATTGAGTCGCACTTTATTGTTTCCTTTTCTTTTTTAACTTGTTTTTTATTTAGCACACCATGAAATGTAGCCATGGTTGAGAGCTTGCCTTGGAATGCTCAAATCATTCCTGCAAGTGGCAGATTAAGGAAATATTTGGCTCTTCAAACTATCCATTAATAATTTTCATAATTTCTGCTGTTTCTGGACAACATGAAATTTTGGAAAGACAAACAACTATTAGCTCTGCTTTTCTACATAAAAGTGTCAGAGTATTTCCACATGCTCAACAGCCTCTGTCTACTCAAATGTTTCCCAAGAAAAAAACATATTTCTCATGCTCTGGGACCAAGCATACAGTCCTTCAGTTCATAGAATCATTGCATGGTTCAGGTTGGGAGAGATCTTAAAGATCATCTAATTTCAACACCCCTGGCACAGGCAGGGATACCTTTTAGTAGATTCATTCCTTCCTTCTGCTTCTCCAATAAGTGTTCTTTGGGAGTGAGTCGTCTTAAAACAGAAATGGGTTATACTTTCTGGCTTTACTAGAATTTTCCATTATTACCACAGATCAAAATCCAGTACTGTAAGAGGAATATTGTGTATCTTGCTCCTCTCAGAAGTTGCATTCCAGCTGCTCCTAGGAAAAAAACCCCAAGATTCCTCTTTCAAAGCTGGAGCATTCTTAGGCAGAAAGCAAAACCTGAAGATTTTCAAAAGAAGTTATGCTCCTCTCTTGGTCAATTCAGAGAACTTCTTTGGTGCAACTCTCTCTGCAGGTTTCAACTTCATGCAATTCTTCCACTTTTTCTGAATCATAAGTAATTTTGGTGGGATTCCTTGGCTATCCAAATTCCATTAGTTGTCCATGTTCCATCTGCCTATGCCTATCTCCAGATCCACATTGATTTGCACTCTGTGTCATGCACTCCTGTGTTACTATATGTTTGCCAGGTTACTGGTTTCTATAGGAGCAGAGAGTATCTGTATTTTATCCAAAAATCAATCTGAGAACAGATATTCTGTTCAGTTCTAGCTTAAAGCAGTGGGAAAGCACCAGTATGGACCTAGGAATTATGTGCTATTAGCAGCAAGCAGTTCTCTTCTAAGCCGATGACCTACATAGTGTTGAATCTGGTCACATCATGTTATGCCTCATTATGGCCCTGATCTAAAGTTTATTGAAGTCAATAGAAATATTCCTCTTGGCTTCAATGAGTATTCGATTGGACTCATGTGTGAAAGTGAAAGTACAAAAGAATCCATTTCTGTCGTAGACAGAAATCCAGCATGGATAATTCTTTTCTTTACTCTGAGAAAATTACCACACTGTCTCTCCCATTGAGCCAATCCAGGTGTATATCCTTCACCCTGCATTTTTCATCCATAGATGCATTAATCCCACTCTCACAGACTCCACAAGCACACTGGTCCATGAGCACCAGCCTTGCCCCTGGCCTGCTTCAGTGGGGCTTCCCTGCACTTGTCCAGCCTCAAATACCTGAAACCCACAGGTCTCCTTGACTTTCTTGCATCTTGATCTCCAAGAACATTTCCTGTCTTTGTCAGTGCTTTGACTGGAGAATTGCTTGAATGAACAGTTCACAAAACAGATGGCACAGGCTTGGCCAGTCTGGGACAACTTCCCAAAGATGCTGTGGAGAGTTCCTCCATCATTCTGGCTGGAATCACAGGAGGCCATTGGAGGATTACCCTCACAGCCACACAGAGGGGTTTGCCGAGTATGGCCAGGGAGTCCAGTTCCTCCATGCCTTAATGGACAATAGGCACTGGAAATTTTTGCCTCTCAGTGTTGCAACTCTCTGCACAGAATGAGTGCCTGTTCTGGGTAAATTCTGAATTGTCATTGCAATGACTGTGAATAATGGGGGGTTGCCTGTGGCAGAGGCCAGGCTGAAGTATGTTGGTCTGACTCCAGTATAGGTGCACAATACAATTCCAGGGCAGGCAGGCAGGTACAAGCCACTCCTTGTGTCAGTTTGGTTTGTTCCAAGGGGATCTGGGCTGTTGGCAACACCAACAGCCTTCCCTGTGGGCAGGGAGGCTCCACTGCAGAGCCAACACACTGGGGTGCAGCAGGCCCCATCCACATACACACACAGAGCACAGAGAGAATGGAAGCTGCTGTGAAGGCTTTCCTTTTCCAAGGTCTAGCATTACATGGTTGCAGGTGTTTTCCCTGTGGATGGACGAGGCACACAGAGCTGGTACACAGCAGCCATGTACAGAATGGCAGTGCAACCCTGCTGTTGAAACATACCACTATGTGCATTCCCATACCTGTGCCCAGAAATAAGGGAAATCAGTTCTCCATGAACATTTACAGCCAGTGCAAATTAATCATGGGCTGTTTACAGAAAATGAGCACAAAAGGGCACAAACATGAGAAAGGCCTTCATGCTTATGAATTCTCTTAACAGAAGAATTTATTTTTATAGCAAGGTTCTGTCAGAGGGGGGTAGGACAGAGTGCTTCTGAGTACTGACTTTATGTCATGGTTCCTCCCCACGACATACAGACATGAAAGGACTTGATTCTGTTTGCAGAGGCAATCCTCAGCCCCGGCTTCCTCTGCCATGGGATGTTTTTAATGCCCCACACATGCAGGAAACACATCTGTGCTGTGGAGCACACATGTGCATGTGCCCAGCTGCTCTACTGGGTGTTAGGCTGTAAAACAAGGCAAGTAACAGCTGATGCTTTACTTCTGCTCCTTAATGCATGACATCTGACAGTCTTTAATGGTAGGAGCACACGGTGGGATCCCTGCCTCACCCAGCACTCACAATCATCACTGTTTTTCTCAAAGGACTGTCTGATGCCTTATTTCCTTGTCACTGTTCCGTGGTTGCTTTCTCTCTCTGCACAGTATAAACCCTTCCCAAAAGACAAGTATCTGCTCCTCATCAGTCTCTCCATAGATGCCACAACTTACAGATGTGAAAGATGTGACAATAAAAGGATTATTGTCAACAGCACAGCATAGATTCACAAATTCACAGAATATTCTGAGTTGGAAGGGACCCCCAAGGATCATTGATTCCAACTCATAAGTAAGGAGTTGAATCCACAATCCTAGTGTTAACTAGCATCATGCTCTAATCATATCATATGATGATAAATAACTCCAGAGCCTCCATTTTATACAGGTTAACTGGGGGAAACATCAAGATGGGAAAATTAAGGAAGTGGATTTGAAGAACTCCAAGCAAAGGGTTACAAGGTGGTGGGCAATCACTCCCACACAGCCCATCAGCCCTTCTACCTGCCTGAAGGGCAATGGACTTGTAAAGGCAAGGACAAAATTTGTACAGGAAATGCACCAGGAGGGCTTTGGGCAGTATCTAAGAACACAGCATTATGAGACTCCAAATACTGTGCTGTGCAGGAGGGCCTTTTTTCCCTGTCACTATTGCCAAGGGCCTGCCTGAGCACACAAGTGAGGAGGAAGACTTAGAGAGGAGCCACAAAACAGAAAGGAAAAGGTATCTACAGTATCTGTAGAGCAGCAATTATTCCAATGAAATACCTGGAGCCCTCCTCAGGTGAATAGTACTGGCACAACAGTAAGTTTTTGTGCCAAACCAAAATTAGTGATGTTCAGGTGGTTGCCGCAGGATCACATTTCTAATAAAATGGATAAACAGTGGGTCAGCAGCTCATACCGCCCTTTTTCCCACATTCTGTCTCCATGGGGAGGAGTATCTTTTCCATATTTTCCTCTAGAGAAAGAGCTTCAAGCTCCATACGTCCACCACTGACTTAGCTCCTAAAGCACTTTGTGGTCCAGGAGCACTTTGGACAGACAAATGTCACAAGCAGATCTTGCTTTACTATAGCAATCTAATCCAGGGACAACTCTGGTTTTCTAAGGCATGTCATTAATATCCTCAGTATTTGATATCTCATTTGGCCTTACTAATTGATGCAGACAGCTTCTACACTTTGGTTGAGTGTCATGACAGCTTTGCTTGACTCACCAAGGAGGTGAGACAAGGACTGTTTCTGTAAGGACTGTGGTTCATATGGCATCTTTGTGAGCTGCAACAAGTCATACAGATCACATCTGGTCATGTTGAAAGTTACCCTTCACATATCATCAAAAAGCAGAAGCTGAGCCCAAATAGCAAGCCCTTAACCATGGTCCAGCCTTCCAAAAGGAAGGATCGTACTCCAAGCTAAATGAAAACAACTACAAATTCCTTTTGTAATTATATGTGAAAATGCCCGACTATGTGGTTCTGCAAAGTACATTTTGAACTTCATAATGCCAGATTTCTCAGCATCTTACATGACTTCACAGAGCATGCAAGGAGTGTCCTGTTCATCAGACTAACAGCAGCATATCTCCAATTTTTATATCTGGCAGCTTAGAGCCATTCTAGTCACAACTCATCTGGTCCTGGGAGATCCTTTCTCCATCAAGAGAAAAAAATACCTGTATTTGATAACTGGGATAACACTTCAGCAATATCCTTATTAAAATCTCCCATTCTTCCTATAAATCTAGTAAAAGTTTATCTCTAAATATATGTTCACTCACTGCTGGACTGTCTCCCATGAGCTACAGCTGGTCATGACTAAGAGGCTGTGGAACACAAAAACAAATAAAAAATCCCCTCCCAATCACTGCTCCCTTTGCAGTGACTATTTTTGGCCTGTAAAATTTTTGCAGAAACAGATCTAACAAGACACAACTCCTAAGTGACCAGTGCTGAAAATGTTTGCCATAGCCTTGGGCACAGTGCCTGCCCTCTCCAGCATCACCCGTGTTTGGATGGGATAACCACCATCTAGTGGTACGTGAAGGCCACTTCACCTTCCAGAGACACTGATGGTGTGACTTCCCATCTCTTTCCAGCTCGAGTTTAGATCTGCAGAATTTAGCAGCACACACAAGTCAGGGAATACACAAAAACAGCAGAAGGTGGTGAAAAGCAAATGTCTCTATGAATGAAATAACAAAAGACACATGAGCTTAAAGTAATGAGGAATTCCTACTCTACTGTAGGATTTTCAGCATAAGCAAGTAATAAAAAAAAAAAAAGTACACACATTCCTTAACTGATGGTAGTAGGCTGCCATAAGAAAACCTCCAATGGCCCTCAAATGTACAGATTCCTCCAAGGGAAATCAGTGTTAGGGAAGTCCATCCACCTTGCTAGAAAGCACGTCTGATATTAAGAACACTGAAGATTAATGGCCGAATACATCATTAAGTAGCAAGCTAGACCAATATCAGTGCTGACAGCAACATATTAATTTCTACCTCCCTCTCAGCAGCTAAATTAAATACTGCCACCCAAGAAGACGAATACAGAGAGACATAGCTCATCAGGTTTTTCATATGTGTCTATACTATGCCCACAAAAATGGAATTTTTTCCAAAATATTAATGCCCAGTCCTCCACAAACACACTGTAGATCCATAGGTGCAATTAATTTACCTTCACATACTAATCAGGTGTTTCTCTCAGCAAATGGCCAGTTACATGTCTAAAAAGCCATTTCTGGATACAAAAATCTGGTTTGTGTCCACAATCATGCTCACTGTAAACCAAAATTAGGCATCAGGTTTTGCAATTCTTCTCCTTGTTACCTGCACTGCCTTCTTTTGATCTAACAAAATGTCAGAAGCTGTGGTCCTCTTTAAAGATTCATATGATGCAAGTGGTCCAGATCAGGTGTCATTTCATAGCCAAACACTTGTTAATGTTTGCACAATGAGCGTTTTCCTTGATTTTTTGATAGGCTTTAATGGCTAACATGGACTTGGCTGAAACAAGCTTGACAAGACTTCTGTCTCCATGTTTGTCTACTGAAACTCTGAAAAGCCTTTGGTGATCTCCACCAAACAGATCTCTGCCAGTGGAAAGCATATCAGGAAAACATGAAATATTTGCAATAGTACCTGCTCTGGTTTGATGGGCTCAGTTGTTGTGAAAATGTCAGAATAATGTTGTCTCTCAAAGACACGATCCAACACTTCTAGCTGCTGCTGGGTGAAAAGGTCTCCTCTCATCTGTTTCCGAAGAAAATCTCTGCTTGGGAGAGAATGGCCGTTTGGTACTGGAGATTCCTGAATACCTTTCAAAGAGGAGAGAGAAGAGGAAAAATGAGTAGTCTCATGGTGTGACATACAGTAGTGTCTTATTTTATCTCTTGCACAGATGTAGGTACCAGTTTGAGAGGTTACAGTTTGCAGGAAAACACACTGTACAGTCTTGCATTACAGGCAACCCTTAACCCGCCAACAACTTCACACATAATTTAAAGGCAGGATACAGCATAACAGTCACATTTTTGCCTGCATCACTTTTACTGTGCCACCTGGGAAGCTGTCTGGTTCATGATCTGTATACAAGAGAACACAGAGGATAAGTAGATGGCCTGATGATGACAGTCACAATCAACTTGGGTCAACTGCAGAAGAACACTCTGCCCAGTCACCCACACACACTCTGTCTCCTTCCAGTGCTACCTGCAAGTCGTGCTCAACTCCATCCCTTGCTGAACTCTGAGCTCTGGCATGGACTCTTCTGTGAAGCACTGACAGCAGCACTGGCCCAGCAACCCCAAAGCACTAACACAGCCTGTGTTGTACTGAGGTGGGGAATCCCTGGGCTGAGTTACCACTGCAACACCCTCAGCAAGGCCCAGCCCAAGATGCACTCCTGACACACCAAATCACTTTGTATTTCCCCAGCTTACTGGCAGGACTCAAACCTGGGCTCCAAAGCACATTTTTCTCCTTCTCCCCTTTGGCAGAGATTTTTAGCAGGAGTCATAAGTGACTGACCATGGCTGAAAAGCCATGAGACAAGTTTGAAAAATGTTTGATTGGCAGTCTGAAAAGACTCTTGCAATACAGGGACTTGTTCCAATTTGCTTTTTGCAGATTCACAGTGGTTTCCTACTTTTCCTTCACCTGTCAGTTCTGGAAATATGTCTTTTATGCACTGAAAACTGAGATCTGCAGTATTCCCAGGACTCCAGGAGGTGGAACTCCAAGAACAACAGTAAATATCAGATTTCTTCTCCAGATGGCAACATTGAACTAGACAGAGGGAGGAAATGTTTTAAAAATAGCATCTAGCTGCCAGAATTGTTCTGAGGAGCAGAATTCAAATGCATCCTTAACAGCAAGCTTTCCACGAGTGCTGCAGTTGCTTACAGTCCAAGGAGTCAGCAGAGGAATAACATCACCTAGACCTCCTCCGGCAGATTCTGCATCAAGTTTTTTGATTGTAAGTATAGAGGTGATCTGCACAAAAGCAGCCCATTGCTTTAGACATCAGTTGTGTCCACAAGCACATGCTGTCCAGCAGTAATACAAGTGATGCTCAGTGGACACGATTTTTCACAAAGGACTATTGATTAAAGATCATCCTTCAGCATAGATGGATTTTGCAGAAAATGCTGTCTGTCTAGAAAACCAGGCTTCTTTAAGGCAGAGTTCTTGGATCAGGGGACCACCACAGGAAAATACCTCTTTCAGCCTCAGTTACTAATGCTGAATTTAAGCAGAACTCTTGTTATACTGAACAGACATTTGATGTTCAGTATACTGATGTTTGCAGTTAATGCTGGAAACTTCCTTCTCAATTTGAGATCAGCAATTTCTGTGACAATTTTATATATACCCTTCTCAGAGAAAGCCATGCAACTTTATCAAGGGTAGATTATTTTGGCTTTTATAAAGTGCAAGGATCAGTTTATTCCACACAGAAAGGGAAACAAAAACCTGAAGCTGGGGTCTGAGTAGGATGTCTAGGTGTGGAAAGGTACAGAGGAATACAAGAAAGCAGTGTATCTTTAAATCATTTGGGGTTTGGGGGCTTTTTTGGTGTTTTTTTTTTAATTATTCTAAATCAAATAATATCTAATAGACCCTGTGCTGAGTTTAGTCAACCATAGCTTATAAAATTAAAATTCTGGTTGGTAACTGTATGGTAGCACAGGGCCAGGGAGACCCTGTCTCTTGAGCATGGAAATGCTGGCTGTAAATTTCAGGTTAAACTGTTATTCACAATTTGGCATCAAAGTTATAGTTTTATTCAATTTTGGGATAAAGGGGGTGACAAAAGGGAGTGAAATGACACAAGACACGACCTGAAAACTGTTCTCGGTGATGCAGTACAGTCTGTGCATTGTTTGTGCACCCAGAGATTGGAAGTATAATGAGATCCCCTCGTGTTTGAAGATGGAGCAGCAGTCCCACCTTTCACCAGCAGCACTTTTATTATGGAGTGCAGCTCCAGATTTTTGGGAGTGAACATCTTGCAAAAGAGAAGGCTGATGAAAGGAGTTTTGTGGGCAGCAGTCTCTGCCAGAGACAGGCACTGGGGCAGCATAGTGCTGGGAAGGGTCTTCCACCCCAGATACCAGAGTGTGAAGTCTAGGAATAAAGGCACCATCATGTGCCTGTGCCATCACATCCGTGCATCTATCCCAGCTGCCCTTCATCCAAGGGGCAGTGAGGCAGCAGATGACCCTGAGGCACTGCCACCAAAGCACAAGGAACAGAAGGGTATTTCTCTGTGCAAGGAAAGTATGAAATCACGTGGAGATGATAGTGGGGTTCTGAAGAGGTTTGGTCTCAAGATCAGCATTTGGCATGTTGCTGGAAGCACAACATATGCTGCCAGCCAGAATGGGCTGCCAACTCACACTATTTGTACATCCCTGTTTGCCAACACCCTCACATGCTGTCCTGAGGACATGAGATGGGATCAGTCTCCAAGACACACTTTCCAGTGCAGTCAGGCTGTCCTGGGATGAGGAATGATGTGTGCAGCATTTGTGCCAGGGAGGGATCTGGGCAGGAGTCGTACAAGACTGGGACCACTGAGATGGCTGACACTGCACTAAAGGAACCACCCAAGCCTCCCTCTTTGTCATAATCATCTGCTCTCCACATCCTGTGAGCAAAGGAACAGCTTGTACTTTTGCACTGTGTCTCCCAAATTCAGACTAATTGCCAGTTATTTCTGGATTCCATTGTAGAGCTAAAGGACTTCCTGTATACTGCATATGACACACAGGAGTTCGTGAAGGTCTTCAGGATGTGTTTGGCTGCTAGACATTATATAAATAATACCATTAACATTATACATTGTTTAACTAGAATATCTTTGATAATTAAAATACTGTTGGAAGGCTTGAAACAATTTTCATTATAAATGGGCCCCAGGGAGTGGTAAAAACATTTTTCACATATTCAGTGCATCCACATAGGGTTGGACCCACATGTTTTATTGACAGTAGCACTACATGTATACCTACCTATTCTGCAAAACTATTAGTTCCCAGTTTAATGGCATATTTCCAGAAATTTGAGTAAAGGGCCTCAAACAAACATTCCTTTATCTCTATAAGATTGTGCATATGGGGTAAGATGATGCCATTAACCCACAGTTTCCTGAACTACTTCTGATGAAATGCATCAAGATGTAATGCATTGAGACCTATCACAATGCTGCAGGGAGAGCCTGCACATGCTGCTCCTCCAGCACTAGGGCTCCAGCACATGCACACCTAATCAAACAGCCACCCTACTGTCTGATTCAAGTCCCTCCCAGGCATCCCACACAGCTCAGAACACTGACTCAGTTTCCCACAGATGCACACAGCTTGGAAAGCAATCCCACCTGCAACCTGCAGCTGAAAGTCTTGTCATGTTGGAGACAGGTCTGAACAACATCTTCGCTAGTTCCAAACTCATTGATAGGCATTTTCTTGGCAGGGAAAATGCAATCCTTTCTCACTCTGAAATGCATGGACACCTGTTTATACCTTGCCCAGAAAAAAACTGGCCTGCTGCTAAGGAGGCTGGCCTGCCTCGGATATAATCGTGGTATCAAACACAAGCAAAGATTTCCTGTAGCTAGCCAAAGTCTGAACAACCTACAAAAAGTCTGGGAAGAGTTAGGCACAGAAGAGGTCTGCCTCTGAGAAGGGATACCACCCACAGTCTTGCTGACAAAAGAGTGCCCAAGCAGTATGGCTATCATCCAGAAAATATGGAATCACTGCATGGTTTGGGTTGGAAGGCACCTTACATACCATTAAGTTCCAGCCAGCTGCCTTGGGCAGGGACATTTTCCATAATTCAGGTTGCTTAAAGTCCTGCCTCACCTGTCTTTGCATGTTGCAACTAATACATCTTTGTTAATTAAGAGCAAGTTATTTTCTGAGGACCTAAGCAAATAGCAAGATCAGTTTAAAGATTTGATAAATTGAGTTCTCATTTTTCTAATGCACTTCTGTGGTTAGATACTCCATGACATGACATCCATGACATGCTTTCTGAAACAGCAGGAGAATATTTGAAATTGCTGAATATGAGGAAACCAGAATTTTTGCAATCTTCACCACAAAACTCACTTGATTTAAAATACTGTTTCTTAGACTACAGACCAAAATACGAACAAAAGACACTATCTTCACAAAACACTAAAGCATATTTAAAAGCCTTAAACTTAGCATGAAAACAAGGCAAAATATAGAAATATCAGTAAAAAGCACTGAAATATAGAAATGGTTCAGCTTCACCATTTTTATACTGATAAGGACAGCAGCACAATTTCAGATAGTGATAGGACAAAGGGGAAGAGTTTTAAACTGAAAGAAGAGAGATTTAGATTAGGGGGAAATTCTTTTCTGTGAGGGTGGTGAGACCCTGGCACAGGGTGCTCAGAGAAGCTATGACTGCCCTGGAACCCTGGCAGTGTCCAAGGCCATGTTGCACAGGGCTTGGAGCGGCCTTGGACAGTGGAAGGTGTCCCTGCCCATGGCAGGGTATGGAACTCGGTGGTCTTAAATGGCTGTTCCACCACAAAGCGTTTTAAGATTCCATGATTCTGTTTAAAGACTATATTATAGAGTGGGGCAGACCTTGCCCTGGTGCAGTTCCACTTGACAATCTCAGCAAGGTGACAACAGCTGAGAATCAGGTGCCATCCGCAAATCCAGCTGGACTAATATTTCCAATGCTATTAATAATAAAGGTGTGCCGTGAAGTGTGCACCTCCATGGTAGATTCATCTGATGTGGTGCTCTTCTTAAGATAAAAGGAATCTACTGGTTTTAGATTTTCAGTTTGTTTGTTTACTTTTTTGGAGCAATAGGCTTCTACAGGGTGAATCAAGGAAATACATAACTAGTGCCATGAACAACCTACATTCGTAAAGGACATGATTTCTGCCTCTAATTTGTACTGTCCAACTTTATTTCCTGTTATCATACCTAATTACTCCACCTTATAGGGAAATGCAGGCTAATTAGGGAGGATGTTATTCACCACATTTAAAACATTATGAAGCAAATGAAATATTACCAGGAGGCAAAAAGGTGATTTGTTTTCTTGCAGCATGCCTGTAAATTAGTCCAGAGAAGATAAAGACTCTGTTTAATTACCACATGGAAGGCTTTGTTTAAAATGTAAGCTGAGTTTTCGTACCACCTTCTCAGGATTGTATATATTTGGCAGACAGCTGCCTCAGAATGCTCTTTCCAGCAAAGCATTAGTTTCAGGACCACATATGTGGAGAGAGATCTTTGTATTAACACTATTCAAATTTTCTAAGCCCTGTTATTTCTTTTTTCTGAAGGACAATATGACTAAAAAGGATCTTTATATTTTGAAGTGTATATAGCTGATCACTGTGCAAATATTTTCAAGTGAAATCACTATATTTCACAAAGGTGGGTATGAGTTTTATCGTAGATCAAAGTGAGAAAGTGAGAAAGAAGGGAAAAAAATGACAAATCATCAGAGATCCAAAAATACTTTTCATTTGGAGAAGATATCAGGCCATTTCGGTGGCACTGATAGAGTCCCTGCTCTGTCTCCATTACCCACTGAAGGCAGCCGGAGTCAGGAGCTGACTACGCTAGATTATATTCCCTATAAGATGGTCACCAATATATATATATATGATCTTCAACCTCTATTGATTGACCAATTTCACAAGGAAAGACTGGTGAAATGAAGCTGAAATGAACATCATGCTTTAACTCATTGAACCCATCAGGCCTGAGTTAATCTCACTGCCCACTGTCTCTGATAGAATTCAATTGATCAATCATGTTTCGGTGATAGTACCATTTCAGTGGCTTATTGCTTCTTCATTTCAAGCCTTGACCTGTTAGATATACTTGGACCAGCTCAGCTCCTTCTAGAGACACAGAGACCCATATTTGCCAACAGCAGTGCATTGTCCTGCCTCCAAGCGCAGGAAAACTCAGGGAAGCACTGATGCATAGTCTCACCTTCATGTTCTGTTTTTACAGGCATTCTACCAACTTTGCAGTCAGGATAAGTGTGAGAACGTGAGGAATCTGAATGACCCAAGCCCACTGCCCTCTGGTCAGTGCTTGGGCAAGCAGGGACAGTGACAGTTTGGTGGCCATCTGGCCCCAGCTCTTGTGTGCAGCAAACGTGGTGCACAGTACCAGTACTTAGGCAGACTGTCCCCAGAACAATCCCAGCTGGACACTGCCAGCACACTTGCACACCCCAGAAGCACAGGGCTGGCCAGTGTTGACCATGCCTGCCCTGGCACTGGTTGGCAAGGGGTCTTCAGTGATGTTTCATCTGCCATTTAAAGGCATACTCAGCCTGGGTGCATCCCATTTGTCACTAGCCTGGCCGCCTTCCTTGCCTTTGCTTTTGCAGAGTCCCCTGCACTGCTGGAGGCAAGAGTCTTTTGGATTCCCCTGCACCTTACTCCCAGACGCCCTTATTCCAGCCAGCAGGAACTGGAGGGTCCCTGGCTCTTCCTGGGCTGTCTTCATCCCAGGCACAGTCTTACAGACCAGGCTGCATCTCTGTAGCTCCCTGAGGTGAGCCTTCATCACACCACACTCCTTGCAGCAGCACCCATCTGTGCTGCAGAGCAAGTCCAGCCAGTGCCTGTACATCCAGCACCGGATTTGCACTGGCTCCAGGGAATGGAAGAAAACAAAAGGAGCTGTGACATGTCATTGGCCTGTCAGCTGCTCTTCCTAAAAGGCTAAGCAGCACAGTGATTAGCACTTTTAACACCAACCGGACACCTCTGGTCCTTCAGTGATGAGTGGGGAGCTCTTCTCCACCATGAGGACATTTGTCTCTTTTCTGTAAGGCAGCTGGAGGTCCTCTCTCATGCACAAGCTGCAGTCAGGCTATATACCCATGTATGAGCTGGGGCTGTGCCAGTATACCCTCCAGATGCTGCCCCAGAGCATTGCTGCAAATCTGCACAACAAAGCTGGTTATGAGACTCACCAACAAAGTGAGTTTTATTTATAGAACAGATTTCCCATGAGATTACAGCTGTCCTCCTCCTACAGTTATTTTAATTCCACTGTAGCAAAATGTGGAAATGTTTTTATGTATCTCCTAGGAAAAACCTGCGATCTCTGCCATCCCATATTCAACAAACATATGGTGGGACCTCACACCTCAGCAGCCCTAATGCTTGTGAATCTGACAGCGTATACATCTGAGCAAACATTTGTGCAAATAGTGCCACTGAGTGGAGCTGGATTGCTTGTGCACCTGCCCAGACTACCACCAGGATGGACTTTGCTCATGCCTCAAGCCTTTGCACATACAGGACACAGCCCTGCACCCTGCACGGTCTGCACCCTGGGGGCAAACAGTGCCCCTGGGCTGAGGGATTTCCCACAGGTCAGAGCATCTGATAGCAGGCCTGGACTTGTTCTGCTGGGCTGTGATGGTGGAGAAGAGCTGGCTGGACTGTTCCCTGCAGTGCTGTAGGACCCCAGCACAGCTGGCTCTGCTGTGCTGATGTGCCCACCCCAGCAGGGATCCAGGCACACAGTAGTCTGCAGTCTGTGGAGCAGCATAGGCTGCTGTGCTGACCATCCCTAGCCTGGCAGCTCAGCCTCCATGCAGCATCCTCAAGGAGCCACAGTAATGCCCATGGGCACCAGCCCCACAATGTGGCAGAGTCTACCTGACAATGGTGGCTGGAGGGGCTGATGAAACCACTGGCAGTTTTCTGACTGCTCTTCTGCAACAATTTTATATTTAAACAACAGCAAAAATTATGTCAGTGATACCTCCCTGCGTGGAGGGGGATTTAGAAGTGCAGAGATGAGGGTTGAAAGGAAGAGGCTGAGAGGAACAGAGCAGATGCCCCAAGCCTGGCATAGAGAGTGGGAACATGGCCCACCATGGCTCCTGGGCCACAGCAGACTGTGGGCACCTGGTAAAGCCTCCTGGTTCATGGCACCCCTTGGCCAGCTGCAGAGTATGCTTGTATTTCTGTGATTTCTGTAGTAACTAAGGTGAGCTGTAATTTCAGTAATTATACACAAAATGTCATTACAAGGTCCTTAAAAAATTATTGTGTGAAACTGATTCTTTTCCTAATCCATTTTTGTAAGCTGAGTTCAGCTTTAGAGACATGCACTTTATATCATGTACTCTCAGCTCAAAGGGCATTTTTAAAAGGTTGTTAACAGCTTATTGAAGCAATTTTAACATAGTTTATACCTATTCCCATACTATGTCACAACATATCTTTTCATCACTTCTTTCAAAAAAATAATTTCTATGTATGCCTGGGCGACAAGGACTAACGCAGGTTACAGGAAACTGTGCTCTGTGCAGGTTTGGAAATGCTAAAATGGCCTCTCATTTCAAACCAGCGGGAGAGGATTTGCAGTTCTGAAAAATACTAGGAGACAGAAATTTGACAGCCAAAGGAAAAGTGGTGGTAGGACAGGCAGCCCAGTGGGGTCTGTGCAAACACTGGCCAGCTCTGGACCACGAAGTCTGCTGCATCCCAGCAAGCTCTGCCTGTGGGGGGAGGCCTTCAAGCAAGGCAAAGCTCCTAAGAAATGCAGAAGAATCCCAAACAGCAATGCTACTCCTCCTAAAATGTACATTCCTAACAAAACATGATAAAGCTGGATTTGCTAAAAACAAAGGAGAGAAAAAGCCTGTGGAGGGTGCAGCTTGCTCTACCAGCAGTAGTACTGTGCATTGTCTTAAAAATGGAAGGTATTGTCACAATGGACATGAACAGAAGAGACTCAGGTTCCTTTAGAAACTGGTCAGTGGATTCTTTCTTTATTTTGG
Source organism: Cettia cetti (assembly GCA_013401135.1). Lineage (NCBI taxonomy): Eukaryota > Metazoa > Chordata > Aves > Passeriformes > Sylviidae > Cettia > Cettia cetti. The sequence goes on from VZUI01039735.1 coordinate 109,853, forward strand.
GATAAGCTCCTCTTTATACAGAATGTCAGAGGCCAATTTGATTGGTAACACAAAGGTAAACTTTTCAATCAATTGGTCATCCCAGAGGGACATCAGAGGAATGTCCCTCCTATAAGAAAGAATGTAAACATACTTATATTTACAAAACATTGTTCTTCTGTTTACCAGAAAAATACCTGGGAAATAACCCTTCCAAGATAAAAACATCCCAGGCATGAAACTCAGGACTACTAGGTAGCTGTCCACATTTTCTGTGCAATTATCCACAAAGACTGCTAATAAAGAGTTCTTAATACCTGACGACTTTTCTTGTGCATAAATGAGATACCTCCTGATTTTAAAAAATCACCAACAGTGTTCTCAAGCCTTTAAGTGTTGACTTAAAGAAGGAAACAATGTCACAGATGGAGCCACCATGATGGCTTGCAGCCATCATGCAATACACAGGAATAAAACACCATCATAAAATGTAACATACAGCTACAGACTTTTACAAGTAACACAGAGTGCAAGTGTAATGGTATTTTATATATTTTATCTGCATGCATTAGTTGGGAGAAATTATTATTTAAATAACCTCCACAGCTGTGTAATGTGGTTTTAACACCTAAATTTCTGTGTGCTTCTTACACTAGGAGCCACAGCTATCCTTTGGCTTAGTTTCCTGTCTACCTGAACACAGACACGCTCTGTCATGGTGAACACAAGCTGGAGAGTGCCCAAGCCACCACCACACAGTTTACTGCCTGTGGCATGGTCTGGCAGCTCCCAAAGTCAGGGAGGTCACCAGCGGTGCCCAAGGGATTGGCACTGATGGTTGGTCCCCACAACTGCACCCACCCTGTCCTGGGTAACCTCTGGCATCCTGGAGCCTCAGCACCCACCTCCAGGAGGGAGGGTACAATGCTGCTGTCACCACTCCAGCTCCCACCACTGCAATTTGGGAGATCTTGTCAGCTGGCACAGGAGATGCTGTGAATGAATGGGGTGTGCAGAGCAAAATTTGGACAAAATTTGGTGGACACTGTGAGTCCCATTCTCTCTCTGAAGACATCAGACTTTGACGTTTTTTACATGGTTTCCCACCACCTCCTCCTGGAGAAACCGATAGGATGGAAAAGTGGGTTCACAGGAGCCTTCTGAAATTCAGCAAGGACAAATGCAAACTCTGGCACTTGGGAAAACATAATCCAGGAATGTATCACAAGCTCTGATCAGCCTGATCCTCTGATCAGGAGAGTAGGTCTGTTGAAGGGACCCTGAGGGTGCTGTTGGGCACAAAACTCAAGGAGAATCACCAGTGTGCTGCCATGGCCCAGCAGGGCTGCATTAGCAGAGGTGTTGCCAACAGAGACAGAGAAGTCATTGCCACACTGTTCTCAATATCTAGAAATGCTGTGCTCAGTTTTGGACACCACTGTGCCAAACAGATGTGAACAGGCTGGAGAGGCCAGAGAAGGGCCACAAAGATGAATCAAGGGCTGGGTGGCTGCCACGAGCAAAGGCTGAGTGATCTGAGTTTGTTCAGCCTTAAGAAAAGAAGGCTTAGAGGAGACCTTATTGTAATGTTCCATAAATAAAAGTGTTCCTGCAAAGAAGATGGAGACTCCCTTTTTTACAAGGAGTCACATGGAAAAGATATGGGGTAATGGGTGCAAGTGAGTCCTGGGGAGATTCCAGTTGGGCACACAGAGAATATAATTAGCAATGAGAACCAGCAGCCATGAATAACCTCCTCAGGGAAGAGCTGGATTCCTCAGTGTTGGGCATTTCCGGAATTTGGCTGGGCAGGGTATTGGACTGTCTTGTCTAGGCCATGCTTTTGCCAATAAAGGTTGGACCAGACAGTGCATGAGGCTCCTTCCAGCCTAGTGTTCTAGGATTCCATAGGAAAAAGGTAGATGGTGACCCAACAAAAATGTTGTGCTTCTGTATATGCTTGTATTTTATGGTTCTGCCACATATGTTCTGACACACTGGAGACTGAACAAAATTAAACAGCCAAGATTTTACTTTTAAGGGAAAACAGTGTAGCTATTTTCTAATTGCTGTAAGTAATTAGTGTCATCTAAACATTAATTATTTATCCTGCAGGAAACTTAGCAATATTTAGTACAACTCCCTTGATGCTGTGCTTATCATACAGAAGCCATTATTAAGTACATGTGGGTGAATCTCCTTGCATGTATTTGTGTTATTTCAAAACCTGATTTCATTCAGTGAGAAGCTGAGGGGATCACTTTTTGGGCCTCATCACAGAAATTCTTGCAAAGATCTCTTGACCTGGAGAGTCTGTTCCTGTAGCTTCAGTTGAGACAAAGACTCCAGGACAACCCTCACAACACCAGCAGGTGAGGCTGACCTCATGTCTGTACCAGTTTTTCCAATCTTACTTATTTCCATTCCATTTAATGAGATTACTGCTCCAGGAAAAGAATAGTAATTAAATATACATATTCACGTATTTTATTTATTTAATTTTATGTATGTATCAATATGGGGGGGGGGGGGGGGAGAGAGAGAGAGAGAAGTGGCTAGATCTTGGCAAATAATTTTGGAAGACCACTGTATCCAGTGTTTCTTCTTTGCTGCCAAAAGCCAGATGTTGCAAACCAGTGGTTTCCATGACTCGGTGATGATGGCCTGAGAGTGAATGCCTGGCATGGCAGACAAAGTCTTTCCTCTCTGTGTTTGCTTGGTGCTGCAGAAGCCAAGGGAAGGGATGTGACTCTCACTGCACTGCAAAATTGCAGTGATGGGGAAATTTTCAAGACTTTTTCTTCTATAGAAAAGCACTTACAGACTGAAACTGAATCTTGTGCAAGCAGAGATCATTTCTGAAGAGCTGTGTGACACAAAGCCCTACTGAGGAAAATACTGCACATGTGGATAGACCCCATCCTGAGACTTTAAATTTATTTTAGTTTTCCAATTAAAAATTATTTCAGTGCTTAAATAGAAATTAATCAGCTTATATGGAATCATAGAATCACAAATTCAATTTCATTGGAAATGTCTTCTACAATTGTTAAGACCAGCAATTTACCCAGCTCTTCCAAGACCACCAGTAATCCATGTTCCTAAGCAGCATGTTTACAGATATTTTAAAATCCACTCGGCATGGTGACTGCACCACTGTCCTGGATAACCTTTTTTAATGTTTGACACCCTTTTCAGTGAAGAATTTTTTTCCTAATATCTAATCTAAACTGGTCACAGCTGAACCTATCAGAATCACAGACTGGTTTGGGTTGGGAGGGACCTTAAATCTCATCTCATTCCACCTCCCACTGTCCCAGCTTGCTCCAATTCCCATCCAACCTGGCCTTGGACACTTCCAAGAATGGGGCAGCCTCAGCTTCTCTCGGCACCAGAGGCCAGGGTCTACCACCCTTACAGGGAAGAATTCCTTCCCAATGTTCCATCTCACCCTGCCCTCTGTGAGTCTGAATACATCATCCCTTGTGCTATTAACTATCTATCTATCTATCTATCTATCTATCTATCTATCTATCTATCTATCTATCTATCTATCTATCTATCTATCTATC
>VZUI01039742.1:0-25821 GCA_013401135.1 Cettia cetti
AGGTTGAACCTCAGTCTTCCAATGTGGTCTCATTTTTGGAAATCTATATAAACTGAAAGGAAAATTAAACTTTCTCTTTTCCTGCTCTGACTCCGCTGTGGTATCTGCGTCTTTCTTGTGATGGTAGTGCATCATGCAACTAACAAAATCTAACATGACCAATAAATTTCACATTGAATACTTGAAGAATCAGAATGTCCATTAAAAATTCTGCCAATATGACAGAACTTGGAACATCCAGCTTTCTTTCCTGATGGCAAAAATTGTTTTGTATGGCAATTTTAACAAAACACTACTACACGTACTTCAGTCTTTGCAATACACAAAGTGTGTTGTAGTCTTTGACTACACCTATGGAGCAGAATTCTCAGGTAAGGAGGTAGCACTTGCAGTCATTTTGGTATGCAGTTAATTATTTAGTGTTGTTGAGTCCAGTACTTCTGAGAATTCAGTAAAAGCTTTATATGCTCAACTCCTTAAAAGGATCAAGGGAAAAAAGAAAAGCCGGGAAGATGAACAAAGGCAGAGTAACTAAAAACTGTCAGGGAGAAAATTGTACTTCTTACCCATGTTAGTAATTTGTTTGCAAGGCAGCTTTTCTTTCACACACTTACATGTTGTAGTACGTGCCATCCTTTTAAATTTGATGTGACGCTAACATGTTTAAAATAGGAGTATACTTTAGTTGGCTTTATCAATATAGTTGCTTTTATTAAGAAAAAGCTCTAAATCACTACAGTTCTGATGCCTAATTTCAAATTACAATAAAATAGTTAATAGCTAGTTAAAAGGAGCACAAAAATAGAATCTAAAAGTAGCCTGCAAATGTTTTAGAGTTAACTCAAAGACACTGTGCTGAGAGTAAAATGAACTTCCCAAAATATGGTCAAAAAGAATCATGAATGAGAAGCTGTAAAAGCTGGAAGTCATATTTGAACACAGGAATTCAGGCAAGTTGAACATAGATTAAAGAGAGGCAGAAAAGAAATACAGCTAAAACTCACTAGAGACAGAAAAGCTAACAATGATCGCTATCTTCAAGGCATTAAAAATAGAATCCTGCCAAGATGTGAAAGCTGAAAGAAGATGATTAAGGTATAAAAGTGTCCATGGAAGTGAAGGAGGTCAGAGCAGAAAAACCAAATGAAGTCTTTGTAGCAGCATTTGTCTCCAATTGCCAGCTGTGTCAAACACTGGAGCCATTCTGCTGGAATTTTGTATGAGGACTGTAGAAGATATTTCAGATCAACTGAACAGGAACAAACTGACCAGCTGAGGTGATATAAATCCAGACATTATAAAAATATGTGCAGAATTGTGGAAATGCAATTCAATGTGAGTCAGCTATCACCTGTGTCAATGTTGTAATCAGTGGAAATATGTACAATGTCCAGCAAGTGTAACTTGAATTAAAAAAATGCCAAGGTTTCAGGTATAATGGTGGGAGACATGAACATGAACTTTATCCCTGCAAACCTCTGTACCAGCCAAGCTGGTAGAAATAATGTGAACTTTTATAATTAGGAGATACAGATTAATATTATATATAAATACATGACATAGATTAATACATATATATATTAGGGAGAAAGATGTCAAAAAGTCAAAAAGCATGAAAAATTCTATGAAAAGCTGCATCACAAAACCAGCTCAGATAGAAGAGGACCCTTCATACTGGAAAAGGCATAAAATAGGCAGTAATGTACAAATTTACAAATTTGTAAATATCAAAAGGAGGTAATACTTCTCTATGTCTCATGAGTATGTTACATGGCAGAAAAATTATGAAAAAAAATCAACAAATTTAAAGCAAACAAGAAAATTATACTTTTTAATAAACCAAACCACAAAGGTTTTATTGCCAGAAAATAATGTAAAGACCAAAAATATAAACAGCTTCCAGAAGGGATCTGGAGAATATATGTAACTAAATTTTTTTTTTTCAATTAAGTCCTGGCTTTCAAAGTTTCTAAACAAATGATTGCTGAAACATCTTTTCTAATAGCAGGGCAAAAAATAACCCTTTCTATTTTCCTATGTAAATGCACATTTTTTTACTTTAATATTTAAATTTTTACACCTAGTTTACATAATTATGTTCAAATTCGAAAGGCAATGAAGTATTTTCCATATTTGCAGGAATGGATATGGTCTTCAATGTGGACACTGAATAAGAGAAGCACCTTGCTACAGGTTTGATGTGACATAAAAAAAAAAATTGCAACTTGAATAAAGCTTTTACAAAGATTTTGTTTCCTGTTGTATTCCATAGGTGAATAAATATCATATCTTCTCTATTATATTTTTTGAACAAGAACTTATATGCAGTATTCCATATCCAAAAGCAGAGTACTTAGACAAAATATGTAATTTTGTCTTCTTGACCAAGATTAATTATGAATAAAATTGGCCATTAAAATCTTGTCTGCATAGGAATTTTACTGGAACAAAAAATGATTTAAAATTATTATCTGAGATATCTTACTAGTGCTTACCCTCTTTCTTTAAAACTACCAGTTTAAAACTACCAGTTTAAAACATCAAAAAGGCATTAAGCACTTGTAGGAGTAATAAAACTAACCAAAAAGCAGCAAAGTCACTTAAGGAAATACTTATTCTTAGTGGTAGGTCTGAATCATTCTGGGCAGATCTGCTCAAACTGCATAGCTGTCCAGAAGATTTAGAGTGTGCACTTTTTGAAAAGGAACAACGTCAAATTAGGTTTTGTCTCTTTAAGTTTCAATAGTTACAAAACAAGGCTCTAAATCCTTTGAATTATACTTTCAAGAAGTACTGCATTTAATTTCATAATCTCTAAACCATCTGCCTATTCTTCATTGTTGCTTCATCAGAAGATTGTGATTGGATTCTGTCCATGACAAACTGTAAAATCCATCCCCAAATCCTACAGAGATGTGTTTGAAACTCCAGTGCCCGTTTACAATTTCCTGAGAAATATCAGCATCACTAACTGAAAAAGAGCAAAGCATTTCCAGCTGCAATAAATCCTGGGTAATAAGTTTATATATACACAACCAAATGTTTATGGCTTGCTGATGAGGAAGTAATCTGACAAATCTCTTACATGGTCCTTATGAATCAGACTGGGCAAATTCTGGTAAAACCAGCACATAGCAGTGGCTTTAGAGTCAAAACCACTTAAGTTTCTGGAACTTGGAGATGTCAAAAAATTATAACATTTCTTCCTGAATAAGAATTAAGACGGAAAGGCAGTGACAGATGACTTGGAGGAGAAAGCACTGCCAGCTGGAAGGAAAATTTTTGTAGTAAACATGGAGTAAAGCCTTATAGTGAAATGTTAGAGCTAAGAGAATGTCTTGGACTCAAGAAGATAGGTATAGGTGAAAGCAACTAAGGCAAAGTAAGAATAATATAATTTTTAAACACAATAGGTTTATTCTTTCAAAACATTATTTATATTCTGGGCAATATAAAGACCTCTTTAAAGATTCAGTAATAGAGTTAAATATGGTTCCACTGTAACATTGGAACTCCTGGTTTTCAAAAAAAAAGAATAGCCAAATTTACCTAAACTTCCCAGACTACGGAAATTAGACTGGACGGTGTTTGTCTGTATGATATTTTGCATATTTTTATATATATAAATACGTTTTTGTAATCCTTTATTAAGTACTCTAGCACACCTGAGTCTGGATAATATGCTAAGACCCTCAGGAGACGTAGTCATTCTATTTGCAAACTTTGCTGTTTCAGTCTTTGAATCGGCTTTGTTTTAATTGAATCACTTTTGTGATAAGTGCATAATAGGCCCATTCCAAGACAAAATTCCATATATTGAGAACTTGTAATTTCAGTAGAGAACTGGGAACATGGAAAAGAACAAGACAAAAGACGGTCCTTTTGTCATTTCAAGGTACAAATGGGGCCCAGGAGTGAGGAATATAATTTGATGGTAGAATTGGTAACTAAATTAAGCTGTCTTGAGTTTGATGGTCAATGTCATTTACACATTCTTTAGAACCAGACAGATATGAAGATTTGTCCAATCTTTCACAGAACTTGCTTTCCATAGTGTTTCATGCTATGGCAATCCAAGGTGGGAATCTGAATCCATCAGTAAGCATCTCAGGAAAGAAAAGAAACTAACAAACCATATTAGACAACTCAAATCTAAGGAAAAGGCATATTTATGAAAGGCCTGCAATCTAGCAGCTGTGAAAGTGGCAGGTGTAGTGTGTATTGTTACTGAAGTGAGCTGTCATACATACAAAAGAAAGGCAAAAGAAGGCACTTTCTTTTTTTCAGTAAATGTACCTAGTTTTCATATTTGTTTCAGAAAATGCATTTTTGTGAGCAGTAACACTGACATACTAAAAAACTGAAAGTTCAGTTTTGAAATTACCTTTGAAATTTGGTCTGATCCTTGCATCATAGCCTGACATCCTACCCATTAGCTTATCCAGGAAATCGGATGGCGACATTGGCATGCTACGAGATCTTGCACTGTCTGTTTCCTTTGTGGCTACCAAGCTAACAGCAAGGAAAAACAAACAAACAAACAAACAAACAAACAAACAAACAAACAAACAAACAAACAAACATTTGTTAAAAGTTTTGTTAGTGAAACTTTGATTTTATTTAGTCAATCATGGTTCATTTTTGTTGGAACAGGAAAACGGGAAAGCTAAGACAGTCTTTCAAGCTAGTTAATGCTTCAAAAATAGTAGCAAAGAAACTGAAACAGTAAGTTCTTTCATATCTGTCCTTTAATACATAAATTTTATTCTGCTGTGCTGCACAGTTATAGGTTACTTCTTCCTCAGACCTTCTGAAGATTAATAACACTTTCAGTCAGCAGTAATCAATATAATTGTCACAGAGTTAAATAACATCATCTACAATGTGTATGTGGAATGTCGTATTTTGGAGTCTGTTCTGAGATTGATCTATTCGAGGTGGGTGTGCTGTGATAGAAGCCTGAATCAGAAACAACAACACCAAAAATTACAAAGAATCTTGATTAGAATAGTACTTTTATCACCAATTTTTGGTTTGTGTTGATAAGTAACCATAATAAAACAGATCAGTCTCTTGGCAGGTGGTATCCTTTAACATTGTCTTAGTTTCATTTTCTGTTAAAACAAACCCACTTTTACAGTGGGTAAAAAAAACCCCAACACACACACAAACACTCCCACCCGCCCCCCCCCCACCCCCCCCCCAAAAAAAAAAAAAAAAAAAACAACCAAAAAACAACAAACCCCTAACAACTTATTGAAGAAACTATTTAGAATAAACTTTTCTTCTCAGGGCCACATGACAAATGCCATCTCCTATAGCTTCCTCTCCATATGCATGCAAAACACCCACTGATGTTCTAAAGTGTGTTCTGCAAATGCTAAGAGAGCATAGTGGCGCTGTGATCAGCCATGGGACCCAAAGAAGAAGTCTTGTTTTGTGGAACAACTCTTACTTGAGTGCTATCTAACAAACTGAAAAAATAGAACAGTCAGAAAATACATAAATTTTGAGTAACTTTGTGATACACGGTGCAACTGAAACCATTTGTGGCTTTTGGAGTCTAAAAAAAGATAAAGAGCTTTGCATATTTGTGCTGAGTTAAGTCAAACATCTATTTTTGAAGGACTTAAATCTGTTTTACTTACCCAATTATTTGTCTCCATATCAATTAATCTTTTATAACTTAAATATGCTTTTGTTAAGATGTAAACACAGGGAATAATGTAAAGCCTTTAGGAATTTTCTAACTCATAAAAAAAGTTTAAACTTTGCTTCTTAGCATGCTAAACTTTGATTCTTAGCAATGGATGGAATATCAGAATTTAAAAATTCCATGCAGGTATGTATGTATGCAGAAACCATGTGGAGCTCAGACTGAGAATGTAATTTCTTTCTTTTCAAGACTCTTTTACTCAGGACATTAAAAGCTAAAGTTTTATAAAAACTTCCATTTAGAAGGTCTGCTAAAATTTTTGTCTTCAAGTTTGAAATTTGGATTTATTATCTTAAATAAAAAAGATTTCATATTAGCCCTTGAGAGTTACAAATTGGGCACACATAGAATATGACCATAGAAGCCTCTAGAACACTCTGGTTTGCTCATATTTTAATTAAAAATGGCAATTAAGTCTTTTACTTGTAATATTAAATTAGAAAGTAAAATTTTATCCTTGAGTTTATTTGCTTACCTAGTGTTTATTCTATTCTATGTGTAAGTTGAGTTGTACATTCTAAATTGTTCATAAATTGTTAAATTGTTGGGTATTTCTAAATTGCTTTGAATATTTCGGTATCTCTTTCACTAAAAAATGTTTCTTTACTCTCCTTCAGTAGCTAACCTTTATTTCTTCCTGTAGCCACAGAATGTATTTCCATTTTTGAGAAAGTAAGTATTCAATATATTCTTTTTATAGAACAGTTTGAAATTATCCTATTACCATAATTTTCATTATCAATCATTCTGAATGGCTCTGATTCATCACATTATTACAACTTGTAGTGATTAATGTTTCTATAACACATCACTAATGTCTATAAAGCAAATAAAATACAAGAGTCAGATTACCCTTTTTTGGGTATTATCCACTTGGAAGGCAGGAAAATTGAATTATTGTGTGTATACCCTTAGTATATACACTTAAACACTTAGATTTCTTTCTAGTAGTCTTCTATAAGGAATTTATATTTCTATTCTGTAGGTATATAAAATTTCCATACTACAGGATATACAATCCTATATTTTAATTCTTGATATACCTAAATTATCCAGAACACAAATATAGAAAAGGGTCATTGTTAGCTTGAATATCATTTTCTGGAAAGGAAGAATTTGTTTCTTTGCTTTTTTTACTTCACTGAACTTTTTTGTAAATCTTTCCTTGTTGTACTTGTAGTTCTTGCTTTGCCATGGAATAAAGCACTTTGAAATTAAGGTAACTAATTCTGACTGGGAAAAATAGTAATTGCTGTGACTATGGATTTTCTCAGTGACATTTACCATTTCAAATTTATTCACATTTTCATATCATGGCATCATTAACATTTGCTTTCTTTAATCAATTTTAAGTCTCAGAATATCTTGAATAATTTAGTGCCTGCTTATGAAAAGAATATATTCAGCATAATTAATACCTTTTGTATAAACAAAAGTCAACTGTAATTTGTAACTAAATATTTCTTCAAGGAATGTTTTCCCTTTTACTAAGCTTGGGGTGTAATGAGTAAAGACTTTTTGGGTTCTTCAGAATTCTGCCCATTTGATTTAACTTTTATTGAAAATATGTATTTCAAGAATACTGTTGCACAAATAAAACATTTATCAGTCAAAGCTGACACGTGGAATACTTGTCTAATTAAAAAGGAACTAGACTTGGTGATGTAGTAAAACCCGAGTAAAGCAGTGGATTTTAGGAAGGGACTTTTTGTTTCCAGATTAATTTAAAAATTTACTCTCCATGGTAAGGTCCTTCTGTTTTATTGCACACTGTCTCTGAAAGCTAGGCCTCTGGCTAAGGGGTTAGAGGAGGGTATACTCCTTTCATGAACTAAGAATTGAGCTTCCTTTAATGTTAATAATGCACATAGCTTTGTCCTTGATACACAACTATTGCATAAGATCAGGAATGGCTTTGCGTGCCTCCAGAGGGAATTCATTCTGACCTGTCACAGTTCTTTAAAGAGTTTGTACATGCATTTTCTACCAGGCAGGATTATAAGAATTTAATATCAACAAGAATTTTAATATCAGCAAGATATGATGGACTTGTGTTTAGCATAAAGTCATTATGTGACTTTAAATTACTGAGAAAGCAAGCTGTACACTTTTTTCAGAGGTAGAAGCTTCCCAGATCAGATTGCTGGCCTTTTATTGGAGGGAGATAATAACCTCACAGTCTTCTGGTCTGTTCCTATTTTATGGGGAAAAGTTACCAACAAGAGCGCTCTCCCAGACAGCGATTCTGAGTTGTCATGTGAGCGATTGGCAAGTATTACTAACAGTTACAAGGATTTATAGTATTTTCCAATTTCAGATGTAGAACAGTGCTTAACTTGAATTTCCTGGATGTATCCTGAACGTTTTAAAATGTTAATTAAGCCTTCAGAAGCAATTGAAAAGAAATTTGATAACTCAAGTTGTGGACAAGAATGAAGAAAAAAAATTGAAAATGTCAAAAGATGCATTCAAAAATGATTTATGACTAGACAAATTTACACCATCAAAACTTAGGGTAAGAATTTTTGTTTCAAATAAGCTGTCACACAAAACAAGATGATCAAAAAATTAGAATCACATGGACTATAATTAATCCTGTCTCTGATCTATTCTGTCCATTAATATTTTTTCTTCTAAAGTGTGAGGACAGATGAGCTTTAAATAAATGCCTTGAAGCCTGTCAAGTTGGATTTTCAATCACTGAGATAGGAAACTATCCTAAATCACAGGTGCTTTACCTACAAAAAGTCATATTTGAATCAGAAACTGTTAGGTCAAGCTGAAGATATTTCAAGTGGAATATGAATGTTAGAGAGTAAGAAGCAGCCTGACAGAGACAAGATGTAGCTTCTCTAGATCAGCTACCATATCCTAAATTTCACAAAAAAAGCTGCTTGTAAGAATGGTGTTCAGCAATGTCATCTATCATCTGGAAAGAAGATGCAAAAGAATCGATGGTTTAAAACTAAGAAATGCAAAGAGAATTGACAGAGACATAAATTCTGATGATGTGAGGAAAACAATCTCTTTCCCAAAGTCTGCCCATCTAATTAGAAGAGTTTAAAACAAGAAAAAAAAAGAGGAAGTATATTAAGAGATGTATGAGAGATGTATGAACTGGGAACTGGGAACGTGGGCAGAGTTGGAGAAAGCAGTGAAGAGGGACTCAGAATTCCTCAAACAACTCAGGACTGTTGTGGTGAAGTTCTCACTGCACTACTGTGCTGTCCAGTGGTGCGGAAAGATTGAAAGAGTGAGTAGAAGCATGAAGGTCACTTATTATTTTATACGATATTAATGAGACCAGTTCTGGGATGTTGCATCAAATTCCGTGTCCGAGTTTTAAAAGGACGTTAAAGCATTTGGAAAGGTACTGAACAAAGCCACTAAACCATGACCTGAGAGTTAGGGAAATTTGCTGCAAGTAAGAGACTTAAGGAACTTAATCTGCTTAGTTTAATAAAAAAGAAAAGTGAAAAAAAATAGCTTGATTGAAGTATATAAATATCTCAAAGCAGCAGAAAATGCTGGACATTTATTTAATGTCCATATCTAAGAAAGGCAGAAGAAAAACCAATGCGAGATAGACAAATTCCAATCAGAATTTGGACACACAATTTAATAATAACTTAAAAGAAGATCAAACTGTATCAACCAAGAGAATATAGCTTTCTGGAAGAAACAATTTAACACAATATAAGGTATTATTCTTATCATATGGCTAGCTTGGTGAAAAGGAATGAGTTCTGATATATAGAAAAGCAGACTAAATTCAGATTAAACATTACAAATCTCATGTAGAAATCTTCAGACTGTAAAAAGGCACTTGTCTGAGCTTAAGGAAGGGAAGCAATGGGCATAGCTCCAAGTGTGAAATGATGTCTTCTCAGGGTCCTTCCACACAGGGGTTGGGTTGCAGCCTTGCAGTTGCTGTAATGAGGTTTGCAAGTTACAGCTGTAATGTTGGCTCATCTTGCTCAGTTCCTTTCACAGCTGGGTGTTTGACTTACTAAGCACTTGTATGAGCATCAGCTCCTTGCACAGTAGGGACTTAAGCTCCAGAATGGAGTGTGCACTTGAGCTGTCCATAAACTAGAAGCAGCTTAAAATAATCTGAGGTTGAACACAACTAGGAGAAAGGTAAATGTTCTGTCCATGACATGCACCTGCAAAGAATAAAGAATTGTAAGCTAAACTATAATGTTGTCATGAAAGCAAATGGATGTGAAGTAGCCAGAAATAAATTTAGATCAAAATTAAAAGACTTTCAACCACTGAAACACTTCAGGAATAGTTTAACACTTTGAGCTGAGATAGATAGCCCTGTGTGTTTCAAGATGGAGCTAGGTCTTAGGATGCTGTGATATGTAGGACTGTGATTGCAGGTGATGGGACTCAGCTCTTTTTTAATCCTCTGCTGAGAATATGTTTACATTATTATTGATTCTTTTTTTTTTTTAATTATTGCTGCTGCTACAAAAGACTGAAAATATATATATAACACAGCTATACAGACAGAGCAACAAAATCTACAGAATTTAAATGGGTAATCTCATCTGTCAGCTGGCAATTTAGTTACCAAGATAAAGCATGGGTCATGAATCTGTGCTCCTGAAATGTCTACCTAAAATGGGCATGTCTGAGAGAGCATCTTTCTCTTCCCTTCCTCCAAAATAAAATTATTGAGAAAAACTCTTCAAAGGGAACTTATAATCTCCACAAATGTTTCCTTCTCTAAAACATTTAAGGTTGCAAAAATCAAATTGATTTCCCATGTCTTTTTTTTTTTTCTGAAGAATTACTGTTTTCTACCTGTAAGTTGTCTGTATCTATCTCAACCTCCTGCACATTTTTACCAAAGCACAGAGGAAAGAAACTTTACATATGAAAGTGCTTTATATAAGCTTTATTTTAAAAGGTGTATATTCAAAGGTAATTTCAGGCCCACTACTTTTGAGACTTACGTTTGTACTGCAGAAAGTGGGGTTTTATTTACTAATTTCCCTCATTTAAACATTCCTCTTCAAGGTGTGCTATTAAAAAATTCCTTTCAGTGTGTGGTTTCTGCCTTTAAAATATACGTTTGAAAATATTGAAGAAAAAAAGCAATGGATTACCATCAGCATTTCTATAAAAAAGATTGTATCACTCCAGAAGGGCTTAATAAGAACAGTATAGACAAAAGGGAAGGAAGAAATTACATCTTACACCATTTGCTGAGTCTTCTTGTTTTGTTGCTGCTAATGGGAGGTGGCAGAGATAAAGAAAGAATATGGTGTGCTGTAATTATACCTTCCACTGGAAACTTCCTAGACAGATGTTTCCAAGTCCAATTTAGAAAAATCCGCTCATTTATCCAAATAAGCCTGAGAGTAGTCCCCAGAGTCTTCTCACAGACTTACTTTTGAACATAACAGATACAAATTATCTTTGAATTATATGTTAAGTTCATTTTCTCCCTTCCATAGGTAAACTACTGACACATTTTTTTCTTGAAAATATTACATTAACACCAAGTTACTGTCACATTTGTCTTGGGGATTCTTTTCCTCTGATCATAAATTACTAATTTTGTCTCAAATACAACCCATTTTAGTCATTCAGGGAGATAAAAGGTTTGCATTTCATGTTACAATGCATACTATAGTGCTGCTACACACATTGTGATGGTCCAGTAGGTCTTTCATTTCATTATTTAACTTATTCTCTCAGACAGCAAGTGTGGCAAAATCCCTGGAGCAATTGGATGTTGTTTTATTGTTTGTGGTCCATTCTCTCCAGCTGATGTTTGAATGTTTTTCATGCACTTCATATTAAAATACTTCCCAGAGAAGCTCAAAGAAATTAATTGTACCCTTAGAAGGAAAGCAAAAACTGCAGCCAATATGCATTTAATTCCATCTCCCATTACTACACAAAAGCATTTCAGTAAATTAGTCTAGTGGTTATTATATTCACTGGTTCATCAGCAATGGTGAGGTGAATCAATCAGCAATGGTGAGGTGAATCAATCTCTTGACTAGTCTCCCTCATTCCATAGCTGTAAGCAATGGTGACAGAATTTGTCAGCTTTTAAAACAAAAAAATTTCAGTGCAACCATGTAATTAAAGAGGTCTGCTAGGAAGGAAATGATCCTCTAATTGGTGGTGTTGGATCATCTGACGATGTCTTGCATTTAAAAAATTTTAGCAATAAAATTTTGTGATAAAGCGTTCAAAGCCTCTTCTGAGAAATATAGACCTCCATTTGGTAGAGTTAATGGAAAAAGCATTTTTAATTTGATGAGGTCAGAAGCATAGGATGGCTTATTTTGTAATGGTAATGTCTCTAACTATCTGATCTACTAATTAAGTAGGTAAAGGACTAACAAGATCGGAGTTTATAATAAGCAGAATTTGCACATATTGGTCAAGGCGTACATAAACCTGACAAAAATACCTTTTTGAGAGCAGAATGTTCCAGCGTGTGACAGCTTAAAATAAAAACAAGAAATATAACAAGAATGATTACTGAAGGCCTCAACACCGTCCAAACTTTAGGCTTTTCTTGTTTTTACAAAAACAAATCCTGCTCTTTTTAAAAAGACAAAAACTGCCTTCCATTTTATACCAAAAAAAATACATTAACGTAAAGCATAAACAATACTAATTTGTTTGATCTTTGGGGATAAAGCTAAGGTTTTTCCAAATTTTTGCACAGTTTATCACTGAAGTGCATTTGCTCAGTTAAGTGGCATGACACTGATATTCTTTTGAGGTGTGATGTGTTTAAACTGGGTAACTGAGATAGCTGTGTCAAAAGAGAAATACAAGTTCCTGTGTTTTACTGCAACAAAGAATTTTAAATTTGGTAACCTTGAAGATTAGCAAATATTGTGGAGTAGGAGTTCAGCAAACAGGATAAATACTTTTAAAAGTAATTATTTTTAAAATTTCAATAAAATTTAAAACCAATGTCTTTACTGAAAATGAAAATGCTTCATAAAAAAGAAAAGACGAACAGACTTTTCTGATTGGAGGCCATTAATCAGCAATATTTATTTATGAAAATCCATGGCCATTCTGGAAACCTGGGGTTTATGTCAGGGGGTCCCAGCTGCATGGATCCAGTACTGAAAGTGACATATAAAATCATCTGTCACTGCTCTTCCCTTCTAGCTCACACAGATACTTTCTTCTGAAAACAAAACAAACCACAAAATTCCATCTCCTTCTCTGAATTATCCTTGGAAGACAGGCTCTCTACATTATCTGTATTGCGAACTCAGGGCAACTGAACTCCTAGTTTAGATGCCTGAATGAGACAACATTACCTTCTACTGTTCAAGGTTAATACAAGGAGATAATTTCCTTCCAACTCCTTTGTATTCCCTTATGAAAATAACTCTATTTGAATAATGATTTACTGGTGAATAAATTAATTTCATTCTGAGGGATAATAAAAAGTTTCCAGTGGTGAAAGGATAGAGGAGGAGGGTGGCATGTAATAAAGCCAAAGATAGTAAATGACGGAGAAAAAATTAAGTTTGCAATGCGTTAACAAAGACTGAGATTGCAAGTGCTTTTTATTTTATTTCTGCTAAAACTGACAATAATGTGTTTCTTGCTAATTAAAGATCCAATCTCTTGTTGTAGGTCATAAAATTGACAGTTCCAAGTGCAAAGAAAATGCAGATTTTCATATCCTGTAATGTTTTAGATAGTAATAACTTTATCAGAACAAACACAGAATTCTTAACTCATGTTTACCAATGTCATATAAACTAAGCAGAGCAGAAGTATTTTATCACCAAGACTTTAAAAAGACATTTTCTAATAAAACCCTCAAGAAAATTTTAAATATTTTGTGTAAAATTTAGATTTTCTACTGATTTTTTCAGTTTTAGATTTTTTTAGTTACCCTCCTGTCCTCTTGACTAAGTGCAAATGGTCAGAATAATTTTTCAATATGATGCTGCAGAGATAAGTAGAATTGCATCAGGACACATTTTCAGTCACAGTAATAATACTTAGGTGCAACAAAAGAAATCCCTTTCCATTTCAAGTTCACTGTCTATTCTTAATTATTTCAGTGGTTATTAATAAAAGCTCCATTAAATATATAGGGGATTGCATTTCAAAGCAACTACTAGAAAAATAATTTCTTTCAGATTCGAATAATTTTTCTGTTTCAGCTACAGAATTGACATTAAATTTTAGTGCTCCTGTAGCTTAGGCAATGGTTACAAACATTTCTTAACATTCCTAATGTCTTTATGGTGTAATTTTTTTTTTTTTTTTGCATTTATTAATACAGTTGAGAATTCCTCCAGCACTACAGTCTTCCTCTAGTCCTGTTTGTCATGGAAGTAAAATAACTTGTTAAAGTAAACAGAAGTTTAACACATGTTAACATAAAGTATATAGAGACTATAGTTTTGAACAACTATGGATTGCTGTGGAATGTTTCAGCTCTTAACAGAGAAAAAATAGAGAATAAGGAGATTTGAACTCTTTTGATTAAGTCACTCTGTCATGATCACCATTCTACATATTATAGTCTAGATAATGTTAATTTTTTTTTGGTGACTTGGTACATATGTATATATAAGCACAATGCTTAACACCCTCCTTAGGGAAAAAATCTTTTAAGTTAAAAGAAGAAAACTAATTTGTCAGTCTTCATAATCTTATGGGCAAGGTTTTCTATCTTCATTAAGATATGGATTGTCTCTAATTTTGCTTTGTTGAATAGGACAAGTTTATTGTTGCCAGTTTCAGCCATGAAACGTGAATTAATATATTTTATAAATTAGAACTCTGTTCTGAATACTTTTCATTGTTTTCCCAGAAGCACCTACTTAATACTTTTTTAATCTGTTGTGTAGGCTATTTTTGTAAATTATCTAAAATCAGGTCTCAGTTTCTTACCATTTTTAAATTTATTTAGCCTACTTCTGCAGGAGGAAAAAGCTAACTCAAAGAGGAGCAGAGAATATTTGAAATATTCAAATTCTGACAAATCTCTCACTCTTCCAAGGACCTAATGAATGGGTTTAGGTTTCGACAACTTTAATTTTTAATTAAGAAATCGTTAGATCTTATTCAAATTCAATTAACTTTGTTTTGGTTTGGTTTGGGTTTTTTTGATAGATTGTGCTTGGCAAAAAGGAAAGGAATGTTTTAAAATGTTACAGAATCTGTAAACCACTTATTTGTAGTAGTCTGAACTTGTATTATTGGCTCACTATAAAGAGTAATTAGTGTATTCACTAAATAATGCAGAAAAGTTATTGGCATAATGGATAGATTGCAAAATGACCAAGTAAAACAATTTCTTGAATACTCTATGTTATTACACCAGATAATGTAAAAGCTGTGAGGGTAGAATAATTACATTTATTGTCATGGTTAATGTATGATTTCCCTAACCAACTGAACTTGCACAGGAACTGGCTGGTGTCTTTCACCACCAGCATGGATGGTAATGCAGCTGATGACAATGAGGCAACACTGGACTGAAAGGCAAATTAATGCAAATGAGACTTTTGACTGAACTGTGGTTTCTCAAGGCAATTTTTTCTAGATCTAGGAGAACCTCTGAATTCTGCAAACAGAATTCTACAGATTATAGCTGCTTTGTTGATTCTGTATTTGGAATACATCTCAAAATGTTCTTTATATTGTAGAGAGGTGTATCACTGAATTTATTAGTTCTAATGGATTTTTCACTATTGTGGGAGTGCCCCATCAGCTTTGCATTTATTAGGTTGATGTACTCTCAACAGTATAAGCAGAAACAGTGTCCACTGAAGTTTACATTTGTTGAAGAGATGTCTTGCTTGTAATCATAATTAATGGCCAATTAGAATGTCATATGTATTCTGTTCTTCTTTATCTTGTTTTGTTTTAAAAATCTATTCCAATGGGTTGTAAATCCTAACCAAAACTGAAAATGGGTTCTTTGATGTGTTTCTTCTTAGTTTTTACTATACATAAAAATTGTCTCAGAAAATCTTGCATTAGAATAAAATGACTGAGGTTTATCAAAACCAGTTTTTGATTTTTAATTAAAACTCCAGATTTGTGAAGACCGAACCACAATTCAATGAAACACTATTCTGTTTGCCTTAGGGAAGCTCTGCTTTTATCAATCCTGTATCTTGAGTGAGCATGTGACATGGCTCTTCAGAAGGTTTGACTTTTTTTCTAAAATAAGTTTGATAAAAGTTCTGTTAGAGAAAAGCTGAATATAGCTTGAAAAGTCACTATATAAAGTATTTTTTCCCAAAATGTTTCTCATGAAATTGTTTATTTTGATTAGCCAGCTAATTATAGTGTTATTAGTAATAATTTAGAATTTTCAAATGAGACAAAACATTTCTAGTTAAAAAAATACTGTTTTCATGAAATGGAGTTTTAAGGAAACATATATTTTTCAATGTAGTTTTATGATATGCTGGCAGGCTTTGGTGGAATATTGTTCAGTGTCCTTTCTATTTAGTAAAAATCAGTTTTCCGATGTCAATGGAAACTGAAGTGGGAGTCTCAGGTTCTAATTTTCAAAGACTCTGAACATCTTCCCCAAAGAATTAGCAAAGATTTTTCATGCTTTCTGCAACTTCTTTTTATGCATTGAAAAGTGAGAAAATATTTTCAGAGCTTTGGAATTCTTTTGTGAGACAGGAATGGTGATGTTCAACCAGCCATATTAATTTACATGAGGTATCTGGATTAAGTGTTGTTTTCCTTTTTATTAATTGTATCCACAATCAAAACACTGTAATAAATCAGTATAAGATTTTCTTTAACAAGAACAGAGTTGAGCTTCAGGGTGATGAAGAGAGTGACAGAATTCATGCCACATAATGACAGAACCCAGTATTCCTAATGCATGCACTGAAGCATATTCCTTACGGAATAAGTCAAAGAAAATAATGTGAAGGTTAAAAAAACAGTGCTGCTAGCTTTTCGTGCTTCCTCCAAAATTATCCTGATCCACTACACACATTCTCCTTCACACACAGAAAGTGGTGTTCAAACTTCCCCTCAGATACATATTTAGTCTTTGCTTTTCTAGTCTTCATTATGGCAGCATCCCCTTACATTATCATACCAGTATTATGAACTTTGTGTAAAGAACTCCTAATAAGCTGAGGGAAGGAAGGGTCATGACCTCAGCTGATCCCCTACTGCCCTCACAAATCCTCCACCAGAAGAGCAAGGGGTCCAGGTGGAACACCCTCTCCCTTTCCAGGATCATCCTGAAAGCACTGAGGATACTGCCTGCTTCCCAAACAGTGTTAAAGGCTTTATTAAGTGCAAGACCCGTTTTCTCCTGAAGGAATTTTCCCTGTTGGAAAGGAACAAAAAGAGCATTCTGTTAACCATTATTTAGGGAATCTGAACAAGTGCCTTTGTGCTCACGTTTTAATTACAGATGAAAATTTGAGAACTCTTGGATCCAAAGATACGTGTAGGGAACCAACAGAAATAGGTAAAGAGATAGAGATGTTCTGAGAGCTCATTTGCAGAGTGCTAGAATTTGGGAATAAGTTTTGAAGATAAAAGGTAAAATTTTAACATATATATGGAGAAACTTCCAAATAGTATTTTTAATTCCAGTTTCCCATTGTATTGTATTTTTTGTAATCACAGATTACTGTCTCAAGTGGGAACATTTAATATTCATTTCATGTGGTAAAAACTCACAACATTATGTTCAAAACAATTGACTAGCAATTTTTAGTGTATGAGAACTGAGGGAAACTACAAGATATTTTATTCTACTTTAACTCTTGCAAATTAGGTTTAAGCAAACTGATAAATCTGCTCCTTAAAAAAAAGAAAAAACACAAACAAACAAACAAAACTATCCAGAAAGAATTGTTTCTAGCAGAATAAAGCAGTGAAAAAACCCACTAAGGATTTACGGATTTTAAAAAAAGTCTTTTAGGGGATGGAGTCCAGATATGATGCTGAAATCTGCCCACTTTGATTTTGGTTCTAATAGTGCTGAATCAGAGGTAATGGATCTGATCCAATAGCATCAGGGAAAACATCCCTCAGATATACATCCCTTCACAGAAGTTTCCTATATGTGCTTAGGCACAGAACTGACATTTACCCTAGAACACAGGAGTTAGGCAAAAATTCGCTGTGTGCAGTCAGTGCTTTAGTCATGATTGATTTCAAGGTAGGTTTTTTTGCCAGCAATTCACCACTTTGTGACATTTTTAGTCTAGTAGGGCACTCTTAACCAGCACATATATTGCTCACAAACCTGGAAGTTTAGTTGGTTCCTGAAGATGGAGATGTCCTAGCCTATATAGCCCAGAGAATGGACTCTGTGTTACTGAACCTAATAAAGGACAGTGCAGTTTTGAACCCTTTATGAAACTACTAGACTTCGCAGGACAAAAACTCAGCATCCTTTTAGAAATTGAGTCCCACTCTATGAGAGAACATTATAAACCAACTTTACACAAAATAGTCCCGAAGCTCAGCAGTCCTCCACTAAGATGTAAAGTCATAATAGTTTTAAAAAGAAAAGAAACCTTTGAGAACCATGCTGATATAACTGTATTAACTAGGGATTTCTGCTGAGTGGTTACTTGTGAAATTAAAATTAATTAAAGTTCAGTGTTGGTAAAAATCATACAAAATTATAAACAGCAAATTTTGTAGAAAGTTATCTGTGAAATTGCATATTCTAGTACTTGTGGATCCTTAGAGATGCTAGGATTACATTAGTTTCATATTTTACCTTTCAAAAATCAGAAAGGGTGAGTGTATTCAGAAGGTATTTTATAAGGAACTGGAGATAAACTCTAGACATAGTGGAGTCTTAACATAAACTGTACATAGTATATGAAGCCTTGAGCAATGACGTGATGGGTAGAATAAACCAATACTTTTTTAGATTAAATGTGTTTTTATATATATATATATTTATATCATATTACAAAGAGGGAATGCAACAAAGAGCAAAATATTAAGACAGTAGGTAATGTAGTTATAACTACAGCTTGAATTTTATTAGAGGAAGAAAATAAGCTAGCTTTTTTAAATTTCATAAATGTTTTGATTTTGCTTATGATACTTTTCCTAAATTAGTTTTAACTCCAAGAATCCCATGCAGGTTAATAGCAATTAGCTCAACCTAAGTAACAGTTTGAGAAAATTAAGTACTCCGGTGTAATACTCTATTGTTTCACAAAAAGAGCCTCAGGATAATCTGCTGCCTTGCTTTTTCCTCTAACCATTGATTTGTATTAGTCAGTAGCCCCACTGCTTGTGCAGCTCCATTATTTCAACAGCCCCATCAGTGACCATGATCAGGTCAGACCAGAGTGTTCTTGAAATTTTCTACCTTTTCTGTGGTCTCAAACTGTTTTCCTTGGAAACTGCATTTTACTGATGTTTCTTGTCAACAGAAAGAGACTTCAGTAATAACAGTATCAAAGAGGACTGATGTTAGAAAAGTTCCTACCTAGAAATAGCCCTGACCCTCCCTGCTGTGCCCACTCATCTTGTACATCAGTGGTAAGCCCAGAGAAGTAAAAGGGTGGTATGTGGTATCGAAAAATTGTATAAAATGTTGGAGTGTGGAGTCACTGTCCCTGCAGCTGTTTAATAAAAGACTGGACATGGGACTCAGTGCCATGGTCTAGTTCACACGGGGGTGTTCATTCATAGGTTGGACCTGATGATCTCAGAGGTCTATTCCAACCTAATTGATTCTGTGATTCAGTTCATTATGTGGAAAGTCCAGTTAAGTGTAGATTGGGCTTTATTACCCTGTTTGCTGTTGTAGTTAATAATGTGTATTGGAGCAATTCATTAGACATCTGACTGGAAATGTAATAATGAAATGCATTCTTTTATACTTGGATAAATAAATAAATACCATCTACTTTCTTTCCTTTTCCTTTCATTCTTTCTTTTTATAATCTATTACTTACATGTCCAATGCCACACTATCTAAAGGCATCAGCCAGAAAGGATAATATTGCCTCAAATGCCATAAAAAATAATGGATTGTGCTAGAAAGTACAGTCTTTAAGATTCTCACCCTTTCTCTTGACTTTACTGTGCAAACTATTCTGCTTTCTGACGCTTTTCTCGTTCTTCTGTTTTGGTCCTGCATTCTTGTTAAACATAGTTTATTTTTTATTTAGCTGTGTATTTTCCTGCTCTCTGAGATGTATCCTTTTTGCTGGTAGTTGATATCCTCAAAAAGGTGCCTTTTACTTGACCTATTCAAGATGCCTATATATCAGTGAAAGTGATATCTTCTATTTCCTATCTCCCCTCACTGATTCTTTCACTAAACATCATGAAGTTTAGTAGGAAAAGCAGTAAAGAGGACAAGAAGCAACACCACACTAAAGGGCTCTTCATCATTCATTACTTGAGAAAAGCTGATTTGTAGGAATAATTCCCTATAGGTATTATTATATAATACTCAGTTAGGTCATTTGAAGCCTGTATTCTGAATCTGTTAAAACAAGAAGCACTAATCTTGTAAAATTTTTCATTTTTTCTGATTGTCATGATTCCTAGGATGCCTGGACAAAACTAATCTGATAGAGGAGCTATTACATTTATCACCATACAGAAGCATAGCACTTATCTCACAATATTACTTGTTTTCAGTTGTTGTTATCATCAATTGGTTAGGAATGAATTAAGAGAAGTTAAAAAGTAAGAAAATGTCACTAGCACTGTAAGAATTGAAAGATTCATGGTTTTAATTGAAATTTCTGTGTTATTTAATTTTCTTAAAGGCTGTAATACTATAAACACAAAAATATATACATAATATATAAGTATATAATCCTTTCCTGAAATTATAAAGATGATAATAACTTAGAAAATAACAAAGTTTTTATAGAAATAAAGACTGGATAGCTAAAGCCCTAATCAAATTTTACTCATGAAGAAACTCTTATTTTGTACAAAGGGATTTCAATGTCTTCAGTGGTATAGTTGAAATACAAGAGAAAATGGTAGAGCTGAATACAAGAGAATTTGAATTGTATATTCTTGGCCACAAACCCCCCTTTTGTCACTTTTGTCTGAGTTTTGTAAAGTACAGTGCTTCCCTAAAGGTACTGATGCTCTCCTCCTAGACTTTTAGAAGGACCCCTCATCACAGGGGTTTTACTGGCTCGACTCACTGTGAGCTCTGGTAACTCAGCTTTGAAACAGAACTGTTTGTATTTGTTATGTAGAACCCTCAGCAGGGTTTCACCTCTCTTCTCTGAGGATTTGATTTTGTTTCTCTTAACTGTGTTTGATTTTCTTTTACTTTTTTTTTTCCATGCTCAGAAGTGCTGGGGAGATTCTCGCGGTCTCTGCGTGAGCTGGTGTGGAAGCATACTTTCACCCAGTCTTTCACCTTCATAATTTTGATTGTGAGCCTGATCTGCTGACCTGACCCTTTGGCTTTGACCTTGGACTCACCTCTTCTTGACCACCTTTGCCCATCAATTTGAACTTTTGAATTGCTCTTCTCCTGCACAAGTGCCGTGCAACTGCAAACTCTTATGGCAGAATCCTCTTCCTTCCTGAAATGCTGTGAGTCTGAACTCCCTGAGATGTGTTAAGTGCTTTTCATTGGACCTGGAGTATGTCAACTGATTTATTCCACAGAAACTATCTTTCAAATTAAGTCTGGGCTGCTAAAGAAAGATATTGTGCCTCAGTGCTGTCATCTTGCATTAGTGGATTTTCTTTTACACAGTTTTATTCACATTTTGATTTGAACAGACACTTTTATTTCTTGAGTAGCATTGAGTAGCAATTATTAACATATTAATAACCTACTGAAGCTTCATTAGAATACCTGAAAATCTTTATTTGCAAAGATGTTTGTGATGTTATGTCAGACTTAATAGATTTTAGCTGTTGCATTTTTTCTCTTTCATTATTTGAAGGAACTAATACTGGCTTAAAGGAGAACGACTTCTGCTTCTTATAGCTATTCACCTGAAATCAGTTTGCAATGAAATGCAGGAACGATTTCAAAACCAGTCAATCCTAAACTCAGATATGTCCCAAAGCTAAGTTGCATGGAGGTTTTTCCCACAAAAATCTGGTTTTCAAGAGCAATTATCTGTGTCTGTGATACTTTTTCTTTCAATGTTTGTCCAATGGAATAGTGAAGAAAAGAACAAGGAAAGAGGCAATAATCTAATTGCAGCATGATTCTAGGTCTATGCTAATATGGATAAATAAAGAAATACCACATAGGGAGAATCTATTTTGCATTTCCCCGGTCGAACGTACCTTTTGGTCCTGTTTTTTCCCCATACATAGGTCCACATATAAAATAGATACACTGCACCCTTCAAGGAAAAAGCAAATCCCTGTCAAGTCCCTGACAGCGTAGTTCTAATAGATCAGTGCTGGTGCCCGTGAAAGTTCCTGAGCTGTTATAAAACTGGTTTTGACTCACAAATCTGATCTTCACATTTATTCTACAAATATCATCTTGCTTTTATCATGACCTCTTGGAATTCAGGCAAATCCAGAGGATTTTTTGTTAACACTATTACTTTATTGAAAACTCAGAAGAATACTCAGACTTAGATATTCTTAAAACTTCAAACTATATCTCAGAATTTTTTTCTTTCTTTTTGTAGTAAATACAGTTATTTTAAGGCTACATTACATTATTTTCCCTAGATTTTGCCTCTTTTTTGCACCTGGACACTCTTAGTATCACACTCAGCCTTGGATTTGCAGTAATGTTAATAAGTAATATTTTTTTTATTTTAGGTCTGATAATAGATTTTCTATCCTCAAATATATTGCATAAACCAGAGTGTTATGTGCTTTAACCATTGTTTTTCATGTTTAAAATCTCTTAATTCATTATAAATATGTGTGTTAATCTATGACCTAACAGTAGAAACATGCACAATGTTATGAAAGACTACGGATAATCACTGAATCATTAAGGCTGGAAAAGACCTCAAGATCATGAAGGACAACCTTTGACTGAACACCATCTTCTCAACTTGACCACAGCCCTAGGTGCTATGTGCAGTCATTTCTTGAACACCTCCAGGGATGGTGACTGCCCCACCCCCCTCGGTAGCCTGTTCCAATGCTTGACCACCCTTTCCATGAAGAAATTCTTCCTGATATCCAACATGAATCTTCCCTGGCACAGTTTGAGGCCATTTCCCCTTGTCCTGTCACTGGTTGCCTGGGAGAATGGGCTGATCCCCACCTGGCTACAGCCTCCTTTCAGGAAGTTGTGGAGAGCAGTAGGGTCTCCCCTGAGACGTCTCCAGAATAAACAACCCCAGCTCCCTCAGCTGCTCCTCACAAGACTTGCTCTCTAGACCCTTTCCCATCTTCTAATTTTTTAACATCTTTTAGAAAGCAAATTAATAACTAGATCCTATAATGACCAATATGCATCTTGTTTCCGTCATTGCAATTTGAAGGATCTTTTGATGTGAAATGAAAAATAAATTATTTTTTAAAAAATCAGATGATGTTTCTTCTTGTGAAGCATGCATCTCAAGACTGCTCATTAAAGTATCAAGACTAAATTTACACTGAGAAACATCCTTTTTTCTATCTTTGCAGGCATATAATTTAAACATTAATTTTAAATAGCCTCAGGGCTGTTGGACAAGTAATGAAGGCTTTTCTGGTAAGTTTCATTCAGTTTTCTCATACAGCCATCGGTTTCTTAATGAAGAGCAGAAAAGTTTCAAAGTTGCACGATGTAAGATAACATCATTTCTTCCAAAATGTGTGAGCAAGTAAGCCACTTAAGGTTTGATTATTCCTAGAAATCCATAGCACATCCATCTTCTCATCAAGTGTTATATAGGTGCTAAGACTGTAGTCTGTGTCTAACAGAGAGTGGAAGCAGCATTCTATTGTTCCCTTTGCTGCAATGGAAATAATTTCACAAGGCTTAAGTAGGAAAATAAATAGAATTAATGGCTCCATGAGAGTTGAGTATTTCACAGGTTTGAACATTTTTTTTCCAATTTTTCCCCCTGTTTTTAAAGCATGGAGAAGTCTCCTATGTGTTTTGAACAGACTCAGGTTTCTCATGTATTATTTCTAGACCTAAAGTCATCAGATGTCTCTGTCTTGAGATTGATATGGAAAATAAACATGGATTCTGAGCAGCTTTCTTTCTCCAACTATATAGTCCTTGTGCACAGTAACCATGTTCATTATCATAAAGTGACTATTTATGAGCAAAAAGCTATTACAGTACCATAGTTATCTGGATGTTGAAGAGAATAGTTTGAATTTATGCTAGATAAGATAACTATAAGTTTGGAAACAATACAGTATTAGTCCAGATTTATGTGATGCAAAATACCTGTATGCTTTTGGTAATTGACTTTACAGCTTTTTTCCCCCCATTGGAATAAATGCTTTTATATTGTTAAAATAAAGGATGAACAATTCAACTGTAGGATGGCATTTGCATATAATATTATGCAGAGGAAAAATAAGTTCCATAAGTGCATTGAAACAGAATAATAATAGCATACTACCTGCTTGTATTGCCTACACTACACAAGTGTTTGGTCACCTACACTGACCATTAAATACTCACTACAAAATTTAAGGTGTAATATACATGCATTGACTCCTTCCTCACAGTATCAATCTCATATCATGTGACCAAGTTTCTTAAAATCTCTTTCTTTTGGCACAATTACAAAAAAAATCACATTATAAACTATTTATGTTACATAATGTTGATACAAAGGATGTCCTTAAATTAACTTCAAAAAGGAAATATTTGCTATAAACCTGTGAACACTTGTGAAGTGTGCCATCATTGTGGGGCACTACATGCTGCTGACTTAACTTCATGGTTATAAATCCCTTACATGTATAATCCCCAAACTCTCTTTTCAAATTTAAGCTTCCTTTTTTTGTCTTTGTTAAATAACAATGTGATTCTTAAAATATTCTGGCATTGTCATGCAATAAGCCATAGTTTGTTTATTATGATACAGAGCCAGAATGTTGATAACAAGCATGGCTCACTGCATTAGCAGTGAATATATGATGACATTGAAGTATCTTTCTTTGCATATGTGATTTTTCTTTTAAAGTTTTCTCTCATGGAGAACTCAAGTTCATTTTAGCCTGGTATCACCACACTTCCAGGGCTATGTGTTAAAAGAATTCTTACATTGGTATAATACCATCATTTTAGCTAGGAAGAGAGTGCTGGTCAGAGAAAGCTGTATGAACCTGAGTCTTCCACTCAGGTCATAACTTATGGATATGTTGCCATCTTTCATAATACAAATCCTAAACTGTTGGTAGTACAGCAAATGCTTTCCCTCTTAAAGGAACTTCTGTAAACCATATCCTCTCCACTCCACTAGCGCTTTTCCTGCACAAGGCTTCTGACCTAACACAATCTGTGATTTCCCTTTTGCTGAAAAGAACTGACAGTAATAAAGAAGTCTATATATTCCCAACTCAGACCACCTCCTGTAACTTTTACATATAGACACTTTGCACCTTAAGGATTTTCAATATCATTGACGTTACAATTCCAGCTAAAAACAGTGATAAAATTCACAGATCTTATAGGGAAACTCTGTCTCCGAGCAGGTGAAGGAAGTACACAACCTCCTGCCCGTAAAATGCAAAATGAGATTCGGGACGGTGCAGTGTTACGAAGCCATTCAGGAAGCGTGGAGCTCACGCATTTATTACTTTCTGTGCCCACAGCCTGGCTGCCGAAGGTAGCCGGGGGGTCCTGGTGAGGAAAGGCGGTGACGGCGGCGGCTGTCCGCTCCCGTCCCAGGCATTTCAGCCGCCCGAAACCCGGGAAGGAGGACACCTCTAGTTCCCCAAAGAAAGCAACTCACCTGAGCAGTACTGCAGCTTCCCACAGATAAAAACCCGAGACAGCCGCGCGGAGGTACCCAATCGGGGCCATGCTGCTTGGAGGCGCGGCGGAGCCCGGGAGCAGCGGTGTCGGAGGCATCGGAAGGGCTCCGCGGCGCGGCTCGGCGGGCTCGGGCGGCGCGGCTCCCGCGGGCGGGCGGGCAGCACCGCAGCACCCTGGAGAGCTCCGGCGGCTCCTCGGCCGCCGCCCGCCTCGGCGCCCG
>VZUI01039743.1:0-48126 GCA_013401135.1 Cettia cetti
AACCCCTGACAGAGTCAGGGATGTGACCTGACACCCTGTTGGTCAGGGTGTTAGAAGCAGCCCAGATGAATCCTTCTGGAGTAACAGATGCAGCTCTGTGGAGTAGAGATGATCCTGTAGAAAAGTCCAGTGATAGCAAGATGGGTCCAGTCTTCCTCTGAGGAATCCAGTGTAGGACTGACTCTCTGGAGTTTTCCCTTTCCTTTTTATCCAGGTAGGAAGTCCAGGGCCCCCCCAACACTGGGTGGAGCATCTCACAATGGGATGATGGAATGTGCCATGTGATTGGGGAGGTCTTAATGGGCCATTATCAGCCAATATCCCCGTGGGGGGGGGGAGGGGAATGAGTGATGAAAGAGATAAGGAACACTACTCCACCCCTTTTTAACAGCTGGGCCATTATCAGAAAGCCTCCACTCCCCCTCCCCCCATAGTTACAAGAGACAAAGAAAAAAAATCACATTTCCCCAACTGCTTTCAACAGATGAAATAGAATACACATTTTTTGGTTCCATAACCCAAGACAGTACCAAAACCTGAGCCACAGCCACAGAAAGCCAGAAGGGAAATTACAGACACTGTGTCACCACCTACCTTTAACCTCCTTCTGGAAAGGACTTAAGTGCAAATCAGACAGAACAAGTAAAGCTCTTATTTTCTTACACTGTTCTGGACACAGTCACCTGCAAAAGAGGTTTCTAAATTATAACTTTCAAGAACAACCAGAACCATGTGCTTGCCTACAAGCTCTGGGCAGAACACAAACAGGAGAGGGCTGGAGGTTACCCTGCACACAGCCTTTGTGATTAGCTGGGTCTGCTACAGCTGACCCACAGGTTCCAGGTCCTTTCTGTCACTTCACCTGGCTTAGTGAGCAGTGCCTCCTTTAATTTCTGTTAACCCTTTTATCAAAAGGAGGCCTTTTCTATTTAGTGATGTAGCATGGCTGCAATTTTAATCTTCCTGGAAAAACCAGCTATTCTATTCCTGCAGTAGCTACTGAATACTGATTTTTACACCTCCTGGCAGTGCTTCCTGGCAGGAACTGCTGACTAGCAATATAACCTTCAGCCAGAAGTGGGGTCAGAAAATAGTAAAAATCTAATGTCTCCAATTTTTATGCTAATTAGAAAAGAGAAAGAATTGTCTTTCTTTGTAGGCCATGCCATATTTTAGACTCAAATGTAGCAAGCTGATGGATGTGAGGAGATCCCCCTGTGACTTCCCAGCACTATGGAAAAAAAGGAAAACAACTGTGCAGAACAGTTTGAGTAATTAGGGGCCTTAATTAGAAAGTGGAACTATGCTTCTGACATCCATATAATTTTGCCTGGTTTCCACTAAGAAATATATCTTGTAGCTTTTTCCTCCAGGTTGTCTTCCAACTAAGCTTTCTGCTTTCGAATGTGACTATTAAATTAAATTGCTGTATATTTAAGACTGAAAGCTTAATTCAACACATTATTTAAGTATGTGTTAGTTCTAATCACATGGCTTGTTTCATTTGATAACGTATTAATGAGATATTTCACCTGGTCACAGCTAAATTCTTTTAAAGTGTTTACCTTAAGCCTTTGAGCCAAGTATAAGATGAGACTCAATACTTATGTCTTCTCCTCATTTTGTTACATACCCCCTTAATGTCAATATAAGATGTTTACCAAGACAAACTGATATGGGTCCAGATACTGCTGTGTCTTTCCCTATGTTCTGATTCTTCAGTGTCTGAAAAGCAGAAGAAAAGAAACACTCTGAGACAACCTCTTGTTCTACTGAATCTGATGCATATTTGTTGTGGTACTACAGTGCCAGAAGCATCCAGAGTCCTTTTATTAATTGAGATAATTATAAAAATATCCTTTTTGCTTTATTTTTGAACTTGAACAGTGACATATATAATTGAAAAAAGTTTGCTGGTTGTACATAAGGAATCTATCTGGAAATAAAGCTAGTAAATATTTTATACTGTAACCTCTTTGAGTGCCTTTCAAATTCTCAGACAAGCACAAAATCAAAGTAACAACCTATCCAAATGGGAGCAAAATATGTTTTTAAGCATTGCTCATGCTTTCAGAAAGAACATTGCTCAAGGCTGTTTCTGAATCTATGTTCACACACACACAGCTCTACCGTGGATCATGCAAGAACTCTAACTGGATGGAGTTAAAGCAGCTTAAAGTAATTTGGCTACAAAAATTTAGTGGCTTTAATAATGTTTTATTTCAGGTGTAAGCATTGCAAATACATCTGTGGAATAAGGAAAAAAAAACCTTAATGAGCACTTTCTCTTACTGTAGAAAACTATTAAATGTGAAAACTTCCACTGAATCAGAATAACAGTAAGACTCCTGTAATTGCTAAAAGGATTGTCACCTAAAGATACAACTCTAAAAGAGCTGGATGAAATTGAAACAGAATAAGATACCTGTTCCTATAACTGAAAGTCTCGCTCAAAAAATCTGGAGTATTTCTTTTTCAAATTGTGTTCAGACCTAAATCCTGATTTTCTGTCTCCTATATTTCTGAGAATAAAAGATGGAAAGAAGATAAAATATGTAGCTTTAGGAAAGACTCAGGAGTTTCAGCATCTGAAGTGTCCTATTTTTAACTAATGGTCTTCACGGAAAAGAAACAAAATAAAAAACCCTATCTATAGCAACTATTGTTAATTAAACAGAGTGAATATTGTACTCTTTCAAAATCTTTTTATATTTATAAAATAGTTTGATAATTTACTGTAGACTTGAAGTCAATATCACAACCAAAAATATTTTTCTTCATCCCTACATGAAAATTGGCCTCTCAATATAAACTGTTTCTCTCTATATATATAATTTCTCAATATAATATAAAGTGAAGCAAAAAAACCAAATCATAATGAAACTCAGCCTATAATATATACACATATACTTTATGCATAGCATTGGAGGAGTCATTATCTTTTCTTTTTATTGGAATATTTAAGTTTTGAAATATGCCCAGTAAATTTGCAAATCCTCCCTAAGGTATTATTGACACACCAGTACTGGTAGTCAGTTAGTGATAGGATTTGTGCTGGAAATAAGACAAATAAAAACCCTCTAATGTAGTAACAAAGAAACAGAGTCTAAGAAATTAATAGTAGTTTTATTGTAGTAAAGGAAGGAAAGGAAGAATTGGAAAAGAAGAAATTTTTTTGCAGACTGCAGTGTTTGCTTGCAATTCTTCTCTATTTGCTTCAAGCATGTTGACAAGTAAAAGCAACTTGTTGCATTTTGTCACCACATCACCACTAAGGCTTAGTCCTTAGACAGTGAACCATGCACAAGTAACATTCTTTGCAATATTTCAAGAGTTCAAATTACCCTGAAGCTGGTAGGAAGATCAACCAGTGTCTATTTTTCACCTTCCCAAGCCAGCAAAGATATCGAGCTGTGAAGCAGTAACCTTTATTCTGTCTTATATAAAGTGTTTTACATAAAATATAAAGCATGCTGAGGCGCATAGGAAGCAAAACCTTGGTGTTCTCTTTCAAGTGCAAATTAATGAAAACTAATGATTGAAGTACAGCTTGAAACTTCCACTACTTAAAAGTTATGATGTCAGCCAAGCCAGAGAGTCTTTTGTTCTGCCCCTATGGCAAATGCCTGGTAAGGTGACATAGCTCAACTGTCTTTTGTCATAGACCACTCAAAGTGCCATTACCCCAAATTTCTCCTGAGCTAAGAATGCAGCTACTCTAGCCCAGTTGATTCATGGTACCTAATTACAAAAGCAGCTTGAATGTGAACTTGATCTATCAGAACTTTCTTTTTAATTCCCTTTTTCACAGTTATTGCTCTGGGAATATTTTAGTTTTCTGCAGGGAAGAAGAAGAGTTGTACCATTTTCTTGTTTCTGTTTTCACAGGAATACAAATGCACAGCTATTCTGTACAGCTGCTGTGACATGTGTGCTATGCTATTTTAACTAGCAGCAGAAGGACTGTTATTTTAGAGGGGAGAAAATGTCCACACTGTGCACTGGATTTAGAAGAAATGCAGCACGGGAGTCTTGGGTCTGCAGGTTTAAGAGAGGATATGTCCCAGATTTTCTTATCCAGACAAAATAGCAGGCAGTGCTGGGGAAGGGCTGTGTGCAGGGCTCTGATGAGGGCAGCCCTCAGGCTCTGCTTTCTCCTACCTCCTTTCTCCAACCTTAGCTCCACGTGTGATTTTTCACCATGAAGAAGAGGTAGGTCATCCTGCAGAACTCAGATGCCTGTCCAATGTCTGTGCCATCAACGCAGCAACATTTATGAGCCCTGAAAGCTGCGCTGTAAAAAGTCGTGGCTGTCTGAGGTGGGGCCAGACCATTCCACACATCTGTGCCTGACATTTGCGTTGTGGGGTTTTTCCTTACTAATACATAAGACAAAGAGGGTAGCTACACAGCTTGAATAGAAAGGAATTTCATGTGACATGGCAAAAACACCCCAAAGTCTTGTGGCCATCACTGGAAAAGGTGGAGGAACTTAGAAATCAAAGAATCTCTTATAAGAGAAAATATCACACAAATTCAATGCATGGTCACCATCCATTGTGAGGACTGTTACTGTAACAATTTTCCGTAGGTCTCAGGTACTTTAGCTTTGAAAGTGCACATCTCACCTTAAAAACTGGACATTATGTCGTTTCCTTCCATGACACAAAGAGATGTGTGTTTTCACAAAATTTTCAGTCACTGTTGTCTTTTCTTATCACATTCAATTTTCATTTAAAAAAAAGAAAAAATAATGTTGGATGGCTGATATGCCTAGAAGTTATTATTTTCTGAAAATGAAAGGTAATTTCATTTTAAAACTCATTGTGGCATTTACCCCAAAGCTATTGAAATGTGTGGAAGGAGGAGGGGGTAAAATTATCTTTGTAGCTTTATAGTTTCATTACTATCAGTTTCAAGAAAAATAAATAAACTTTAACAGCTTTTTACTATGGAAACAGGACATTTAGTCTCAGTGTGTATCCTGAGTGCTGCATTTTAAATTTGATTTTTTTTTTCTTCAAATGGGCCTGTGGGGGAAAATGATCAGGATGAAAGGATAGGTCTGGAACTTCAGAATCATTTTAACAGCAGTTGCCAAACTTTTGAAGCCTCCATGAAACACAGTCTATTGAAGAGTACTCAAGCATTGCTGGCTAAAATGAAAAAAATTTTAGATAAACAACTAAGACAACTGTAACACTGCAGAAAATGTGATAATATTATTAATATCATATAAAGAGCAAGGAGAAAGAAGGTCCACATTTTATGAACGACTTAACACTTCACACTATTCTAAAATCTAGAATTTAGGGAGAGGCATTAAGTAAAGCTTCCTTGTGCATGAAAGAAAGACTCCAAGCATATCCTAAGGCTTTTGCACTAAGAGAAGGGAAGAAAATGCTATAGCAATGTAAAAACTTTCATGCAGTGTAACTGCAAGCCCATGATACATAAGACAGCCAATGAAGTTTGCCCTCCAGCAAAGCAAGGGTAATCCAGGGCATTTCCCATCTCCTGATAAACTTTAGACTGCTTGGCAGAAGCCACAAGTTTTATCTGTCATCCCTTTCTAGTGAAAACTGTGTTTCTTCCACAATTCAAAGTATCTGCAATCTGGGGTTTTGAGAAAAAGAGTCTTAAATATTGCAAGTATTAATCTGAAAAAGATAAACACAGAAACCATCAGAAGCAGTTTAAGTTTCATTAAACTCCAAATGTTCTTCTATCATAGGCAAATATCCACTTGATTTTTTCCTTTTTTTTCCAAACAATATGTATCTGCCTGTAAAAGGTCTCAATATAGCTGCTGAAACATGTAAGTATTTTTCATTTCTTCACTTTTGTTTTTTTTTCTACATAACACTACCAAGAAGTAAAAATAACCAGAGAATGGCAGAATGAGAGGACAGCCCATGTTGAAAGGGACCTCCAGAGATCATCTGGTCCAAACTTTAGTGGGAAAGAGAACCTAGATAAAGTTACCTGGCAGCCTGTCCAATTGCATTGTGAAATCCACCAGTGATGAGGACTCCAAAAAGTTCATACCAAGATGAAACCTCTCCCAGTGAAACTTGTGCCTGTTGCCTTCTTGTCTCTGTGCATCCTTGTGAAGACAAAGCCTCCATCCTTTTTCACTGCTGCCCTTTAACTATACCAATACCAAGGTAAAGTTTCCCCCAAGCCTTCTCTTCTCCATAGAAAAAAGGCTGTAAGGATGCACCCGTTACTTTTACACGTGGTATGAGCGTGTTACTTGATTGCAAAGTGTTTAAAGATGGAAGAAAAACCCAAGAATTAATTTCTGGAGTAGTTTGCTACAGCTACAGAATAAATAGTAAATAATAACCATGAAATTCCTACCTGGGTGTTTTAGGCAGTTCCTTCTCCATCTCTCTTTTTCCCATCCAGTCAGGCTGACTCCACAGCAGCCTACACCAGTCAACTACTGGTTGCCAGAGGCCTCCTTTCCCTTTTGCAGGACAAACCCATCCTGTCCTTTGTACCAGCTCTGAAATTCATTTTTTTCAAGGTAGACCTTGCCAGCATAGAAAGCCATCTCAAAACTTTGTTTTTTCTGGTTAGTTTGATAGATTAGTACACTGTGTCAGCTCCAAGTAGGGAGGGACGCCCCCAGAGTTGTAATAAAACAGGAACAATTGAACCAGTAGCCATGTTTGTTTGTGCTGCTATTGAATTCCCATGAGATGTTCAGCACTGAAGTGCTCTTTCTGCTACCCACTCTCAAAAAAATTATTGGTATAAGGACAGAATCCCTAACTGCTGTAATTTGTGCCATTGTGAATTCATTGTAAGTTTGTTTCCTGACATTCCTATTTCTTTGTCCTCTATGTACAGAGGTTAATTTGGTAACACAAACCATGCTGAAGAATCATTGCAAAAGTCTATCAGGGAACTGTTGGCTCTCCAAATATGTTGATGATAACAAATTTTAATTGCTTCAGAGTGCCAAATGTGTGTCAGCAATTTTCCTTAGACCATTTTTATGCACCCAGTGTTTCAAATAATGAATTTACAACTAAAGAGAATAAGCACTCATACTGTGGTTTCAGAAATAACAACTGGAGATATCCTTTTGAGAACAAATATTCTGGGAGTTTTGAATAGCGTTACACTGTCTTGAATTCACCAGGGAGAGCACTAGGACTTTGTATCTGACATTTAAATTAAAAAATAACCTGTGCCTTAGAGGGAAAAGAAAGAGAAAGGCTTTCCTTAAAAGTGTAAGTAATGATTCAGACACTCCCAATTTCTTTTCATTGACCACACCATTAGTAGCTGGTCAAGATACTTATTTTTTTCCTCATTGTGATCATGTGTCTATAAAAGCTGAAACACAGGTAGTTTAAAAATGGCTGTAAGAATGCAGTTGTTTTCTATTCAAAATTTATTGATATAATTAAAGTATTACTTTTAACATAAAGATGAAAACCTCTAGGACAAAACACAGGTTCCTGAGCTAAATCAGATACTGAAGGAAAGGTTACTTACATCAATACAGAGCTCAGGGAGAGCTACATAGCCTTGTTCCTGGGGTTAAATACAGTGATTGTCACAGGAATGAATAAAGGAGTCCTATCTTTACAGTCTGCCCAAAGTCACAAAGGGCTGAGGCAGCTACTGTGGGAACTGAGCCAATGTTTGACTGCTTCACGCTACCTAGTTAGTCTAACAGGGATTTCACTGTCCCTTGTTCTCCCCTCGAGAATCAACCTGAGCTTTCCACGTCTAGTGCAGATCCTCACTTTGAACAGCACTCCCACTCAATGGCCACACTATGAAACTGGCATGATAAAAACATAACAGCTTCACTCAAAATCAATGCAATCTTCTTGGCTTATATGAGCTCTCCATCTCTTGATGATTCCTTTTGTACCAATACTGCCCTATCATAAGTATTTTCTTCATAAACAGTGAATTGTTGCTGAGTTATTTTGCCGATTAAAAAAAACCCTACCCTTTGAAAACAGCAGCAGATAGATAAGGTGTGTGCACCACTAGTTCCACCCCTAGTTGAAGACAAAATTCTTTATTTCTCCTCTTGGTAGCTGCTTCCTTTAAAAAAACCTCATGAACAAACAGAAATCAAACCAACACCATACAGCATTTTAATAATGGAATAAAGTTCGCAAGGTGTACAGCATTGGTGTATAGCATAAAAAGAATGCAAACAAACGTTGTTTACTTTTACACTTAAGGTGGCTAAAGTGTTAAAACCAACGCCTATACCTATTACTACCTAAGTAAACTACCTTCTCTCCTACATACCTTAACACAATTTTTAACTGCACCATAAGCCTTGGTACTTTACTCAGGCCTGTATTTGGGGTCCAGGCTGGGTTGCTCAACCTTAATCCAACAATAAATCATGCCTTTGCTCTATAAGGAATTCTGCTACAAGATCATAGAATGAAGATTGTCTTAATCAACAGAATGAGAAATATTGTTACTCCAGAAAGTGTTCTGACCTCCTTCTGAAGCCCTAAACTGCATTTTCTTTAAGACAAAATGTTTGTCATTGCATATGAAAACGGATTTTTCTCTTTTTCTCAGGAAGAGTTACTATCCTTTTCCAGCCTTCCTACCCATCTAAGGGCTAAGTAGAACTCACATTTCTACAGGGCACTTTGTTCAAACAACTCTGTGAAAAAAATTGTCTTAAAAAATTGACATTTGAGCTTCACTGGGAAACTTTCTGGTTCAGTTCAGAAAAGCAAAAACTGATAAACTTGCCCAATAATAATATTTTTGCTTCTGACTCTAACTGAAATCAAAGCATCCAGGGTAGACAGTAATGAAAAATGTTTTTCTCTCAGTTATCTAAAATGCTTTGTTTAAGGTCTGGTTTGAAGTTTATTTATAGAGCTTGGACTAGTTCTTGTTCAATCAGCACTGGTTCTTATGGCAGTAATCCCTTTGATTCCTATGAATACAGAACATATAGACAAATCCTGGGAATGTAACTAAAAGACAAATTGGCAAAAAGAAAGTTGTTTAGCCTCTTCTCCTTATAAAAAGGATTTTGTTTTTCTTCTCCTTGCATCTTACAGCAATTTTTTTATACAATATTCACATGTTGTCTTCCTGTGCTGTTGTCTTCCAGTATTCATACAGCTGCATAACAACTTCCCACTGTGTGCATTTTACAATGAAAATTGTATTTCAAATAAATCAATACTGTATTTTAGGCAAATTCATCTCCCTGGATGAGCCAGAATGTACCACTTAGTGTAAGAGCTAATTGACTACTAACAGTGGATTAGGAATTACGAGTGAAATCAGTTTTAAAATTACATAAATTAGAAAAAGTAATATACCCCCAATGCACAAGTGTTTCACAACTCTATTTTCCACAGCCCGTAACACAAACAAACACAAAATATATTTGACTTATCAGGCATTTAGGAACAGAAATATATTGAAAGACATCAGGTAAGTTATTAAATCTATTTTTCTCCTAAACAAGGCACCAAACTTTTTTATTTCTAATTCCTATGACATAAACACTGCTAGCTTCTCTTTATTTTGCTTTAAATTCAGAGAAAACAGAAGAAACATAGGTGATTAGGCCTTAAGGTAGAATTAATTTAAAGAGAAAAACATTTTAAAAATCAGTAATTACCAAATTATAAAAGAAACTTTACATAACAGTAGCTTTAATAGGTTAGGAATGCTTTTGTATAGTTTTATATGAAGATGGAAAAAAAGCTACAGGAAACTGATTAATCAGTTGTATGCACCATTTACTAAAGCACTCTCTTTGTACAAGTATTGGCTTAGTACCTCTGTCACAGTTCTTCAGACTAAAGCTATAGTGATATTTTATATGAATAAACCCAAAGTTATCAGATACTTGAATTCCATGCAAATTGGTCAGGGGAAAGGAAATTTCTCTTTGCTCATGTTGTTAAAAATGTCCGTTTAATATGAGTTAAACAGTGGGTAACAAGACACTAACCAATTTCATTGTGAATTTTATTGTAATATACAGTATTCCAAATTCTGTAAACTTTTCTATGTAAAGCTGTAGTGTAAAATTCTGCAGGAAAAAAAGATTTTATATATATATATATATATATATATATATATATATATATACACACACATCTATATACATCTGTTCATTTGTCTACTGCTGATGCAAGAAGAAATTCCTGTACTTGTGCATGTTGAAGTCAGTGGTAAAGGTCCCCCTTTTGTTCCTCCAGCTATTGCAGACCTATTCTTACAGGGGTGAGAATTATACATAGCTTTTCTTCCATCTCCTTGGGGAAAAAAAACACATGCCTTCAGCTTTATGTAAGATTGTTGATAGGGGAACAAGTACTGAAAATGGGAATGGTCACCCCTACAGAAAAACAGTCTGATTTTTTTTCCTCTTCTCCCTTGCTATACACTGCATACACGTGTACTTTTCTTTGCTGTGGCAAACCAAAGGAAAATAAATTCTTGACTAGAAGTGTCAGTCTGATTTCTAGGTCACCAGCTACACATGGTGGAGAAGTGCATCCAAGACTGGGGAGACAAGACAGATGAGTTTTGCTTAATCTGGAGATTTCTATCTCAATGTGATGGGAAAGATGACATCTCTTTCATGGAAAAGTCCAAAGCAGCAGCAGCAGGAGCTGAGATCTGACAAGTCATACCAATGCAAATTTAGCCCTGTGGTGAACCAGCCCTTTGGGATGCAGTATCAGGTATGGGCAAACAGGTACTGGCATCCTAGTTTGAAAATATTGTTCTGTATATAGGAAAGAGCAATGGTTATTGCATGCAATTATGGGAAGTAACTGTAAAAGGGCTTAGCACCTATTTCCTCAATTTCAAAAAGCCATGCTGTATGTACATACTTCCTGTGATATTTCTGTTGCAGAAGGAGTAGAGCCAGCATATCCGATACTATCAGGGCTAAGAACAAGTCTTCACTGATCAAATAGCTCCACGTGTGTTGTTCTAAAACCTTGATGAAAAATAGTAAAAGTAGGTCTGCACAAAACTGCAGGCACTGCCTGTCCAAAGAATTTTGACAATGTTCTTTGCTTTTCTCCAGCTCCTGAATTCTGTGGTGGAGTCCCCAGGCTGGTTGTCACTTTTAATTAAGAAACAGTGCCTTGACAAAAATATATGCCAGCCTCTGGAAAATCTGTACATAGAACAATTAAGTATATATCTAAAAACCTGTTGGATATCTTTGTTACATCAAAACACACTCCTTTTTTTAATTTTTCCTTTTTATCTTAGGAGCTAGAGAGTACACTTAGCAATATAGTTATAGATCAGCAGTTGTACTGCAGTAGTGTTTTAAAAATCAATTTAAAAAGTAATAACTTATTTCAAACAGACATACTTTGATTGAATGGAGTAATTCAAGAAAGATAAGCTGTTTTTTCCTTTGTGTCATATAACAACTAATCGACCGTATCTGAACTTCCATTGAATTGGGATTTTTTACCTATCTAAATGTGATCAGTCCTCTTAAAGAGCATTGGAAAGTACTTTAAGAAGGATTTTGGAAGGATTATTAATAGAGTTTGCACTGCAAGTTGTGTTTGCCTTATTCTAGGCATAATCAGAAAAAAGAACAGAAGCCAAAATCATGTGGTCCTGGTCCTGCCTAGGGCACCCATTGTCAGTGTAGTCACAGCAAATTAGCACCAAGAAAATTGCTAGAAAACAATTGTGAATTTCTGAATATGGTTATAACACTGCATTTCACTTCTGTTGCTCATCAGTGAGTCTGTTTCAAAAAATGTTTTCATTTATAACCTACCTCTTACCTGTGCCCACTTGATTGTTCTGTCAGACCCGATACTAGTTTACAAAATTACATTCCTAAATGCTCCTCTAGCTTCTTCTTTTCCTATTCCTCCTGCCTGTGAAATATATTTTGCTCTCTTCTCCAAATTTATTCTTTTTTTTTTTTCCTAGAGGTACTTTTTTCTATAGTATTTTAATCTCAGCCTTAGCTTGCTGCCTCTGTTTACCACTTTTTTTTTTTCCCTCTTGCAGTGCATTTGGAGGGTAGAGGCTCTGCTGCTCTCTTCTCTGCCTCACCCATGCGTCCTTACATGTTAAGAAAAAGTGGAAAAATGTAGTTCCTTCTCATTTTGCAGATTTTAATGTCACTATTTGTTTAGTCAGTATGGACGCCTGAGTCCACAGGATCT
This sequence comes from Cettia cetti, assembly GCA_013401135.1. Taxonomy (NCBI): domain Eukaryota; kingdom Metazoa; phylum Chordata; class Aves; order Passeriformes; family Sylviidae; genus Cettia; species Cettia cetti. Next base: position 12,189 of record VZUI01039743.1, read on the forward strand.
GCAAAGAGCCGAAGACTTCCTCTTCACAACTCAAACCTTATTATTTCCTGACAGTATACCCATAAGATATCATGCTTGGTGTCTTACCACAAGATTTAAAATACACTCATCTTTCAAAATAGCATAGACAATCAAGGAAGAATGATTTATTTTTTAAAAGCCTGACTCTTGGAACAGATCTCTCTTGCTGACAGAACAGTCATGGATAAGAATGACTTTTATGTTGTCTTCAGTACTCACTATAATAACTATATATAATAGCCATATGAGGACATTTTCCTGAATTCATCTAATAGAAAAAAACCTCAGAAGTTGATGTCCAGATGCTTATTAAACAGACAGATTTCTCTCACTACCTGGGTGTGTATGCTAGTTGGAAAACAACAGTGACTAGATATGTTATGCCAAGTGATGGTTAAAAACCACTTTTTTTGCTATAATATACTTTGTTTATGAAAAACCTGATTGATCATATTTTGTAGATTTGCCAAGGGCTGTCTAGGGTGGGAGAGACTGATGTAATCCAAAGTTATAACTGTGAAAACCTCTCATAATTTGTTTTTTAAATTATACATATGCTTTATTTTTGATCCTATAATTCAGGTGACTAACTAGTGTCTTGCATGTCCATTCCTGCTGGGACAAAGAATTGAGCTCATCACTGAAATCCAGTTTTATTCTAGAAATACAGCATTCTTCATGATAAGCCCCCTTGAGGACATGTGTCTTTGCTGGGCCTTGGGGGATGCTGAGGCTTTTCACAGACTGCAGCTGCAGCCACCATTTGGAGGTGTTGGAGGTGTTGGAGGTGCTGGAGATTCATTGATAGAGGGAGGTGGTTCAAGCAGTCAGCTGGATCTGGGACATCCCCAAAGATTCAGGTATACCCTTGTCATCACCCAGCACCCTGAATCCACATGAGGCAGTTCCTGCTGGGGTACATGCTGGCCTGCTTAGGTTTTGGCATTGGGTGAGTTCATGTTGTGTGGTAAGCCCAAGCCAGAGCTGGGGATTCAGCTCTAACTTCACTCAGAGATTTTTAATATTCTGAGTCAGGACTTGGAATCCTTCAGGGGCCACAGAAGCCCAAACTCAGTAAGACAGAATTAATCACTTTTTTTGGAAGTCTACATCAGGGCAAAGGGCAAGCAGGGCACTTCCACAGAGGAGGCTCTGTTGGGATCCATGGTGGTCCAGGCGTGGACCATGTCCTCACACACAGGATGCCATTGCCCAGAGCCTGAGTGGAGTGTGCCGAGCTGAGGTGGGTGATGGTCCCTACAGGAGGCAGGGATGCACCCCAGGCAGTGACAACAAAGCTCAGGGCAGGAGTCTGTCCCAACCTGAAAAGAACACCATGAACCCCAAAGGGACCTCACTAATGCCTTCAGGGCCAAGAAGAAACAAATTTGGGCAGTTCAGGAGCTGCCTCCAAGCTGCTTGGCATACATGTGAAGATCACAGTGCATGCAGGCCTGAGGGGGAGCAGGAGGAAGAGGTAGAAGAGATAGCTTTCTTCCCTTCCCCATCTTTTCCTCCATTTCTCACTACGACAATACCCCGCAGCTTCTTCTCCATTACCAGCAAAGAGCTTAGTAAGCTGAAATCAGCCCAGGACTCATCAGGACAGCAGCCCAGGAGGTGTTCATGGACAGCCAGCTCAGGAGACTAGCCTGACCAGGTTTTGGCAACATTTGGACAACTTACCTGATGACTTTGAAACTGTGCTGTGAGACCAGGGAGAAAAGAATTAGATGCTACTCCACTATTCTCCAAGGCACACGAGTCCTTTTCGGAGCTTGTCTGCAGAAGCAGAAATGGTGGGCGAATCAGTCAAGACATTCAGCCATCAGTAGCAGGCGGAAATAATTTCAGTGTCTTTCCTTTTCCCAAATGAAAATAATAAATGCTTATTTTCATAGACTTTCACTTTGAAAAGCTATTAATTGTGCATTTTCTTTGCACTAATAATGGCTATTTATGTAGCTGAACTCATGATGGATAACCAAACTAATGCAAATTGAATCCACGTCCTACGAACTAGAAAGATTGCTTCTGTACACATTATTGTACAAAGCTTACATTTTGACAGTTGGAGGCTAATTATTCAAGGTTGTTAAATAAGCAAAATTCTCCTTCTCTTTTCCTCAGAAAAAAATTTTAAACATCTACAGTTCATTGGCAGCCTGTGAATATAATTTCAGCTTTTATCTCTTATTCAAATTTACAGTCAAACAAACTACATTAGCAGGAAAATTAGTCATTTATAAATATATTTTACTGTTATTCTCTTCCAGGTAACAGTGTATTTTGGTAGTGTATCATGGACCCTCATTCACTAACAGGAGCCATTTTGTGGAAATTATTCTGCTACTAGCGTATACAAAACACAATAGGAAAGTCTTCCTTTTCTTCAGTGTTCTTTGTTATACCATACATAAAGTGAGAGTTATTTTTAAAGTTGCACAGAAACTTGATTCTGAGGTCTACTGTCATAAAATAATTAAAGGGAATTTTTACTGATATATGTATCTAATCTAAACAGCTTGGGGTTTAAACTGTAAATTCAGAGTACTCTTAGCAAACAATTTCTCAGTAAACTATAGTTTGAAATATATCCACATAAAATAGCTGTTGAATAATTCCAAGGAATGAAAATATTTGAGGAAGAAGTAATCATTTGCTTACAATTAATGAACAGTAGTAAACTTCGGTATTTATGAATAGATTTGTTTGCTGCAAAAAATTCTCCTGCATCTAATCAAAAGATACCTATCTATTTTCAGAGTATTTTAGGTGACAGCATGCAAAGACAGGATACACTATTTCCAGGGCCTTTTAAGAAAAATGATAGAGGCTTTTCAATTCAAAATAGTAAGGGATTACACAATTTTCCATGTAATTACCATTTAAGTCTAATATGACAGGAAGTTGTTTTAGGCCCCTTTTTATGCAGCACGAAGGAAGTAATAAGCTCTCTTTTATGGAAAAGAAAAAGTAAGTCCAGAAATGAGGATTCAGTAGTAAGCTTCTTGCTACAGTGGCCTTCAGCTGTTGTAAATGACTCAGTGTGTTTTAAATCCACAGGCTTCTAAGAGAACAAAATGAAATGTTGTCATTCTTTTTTCCTGGCTGGTCTTATTTCCTTTGAGGTCTGTTAAGAGCCCCATGATCTTGATTCTCTTATATGGAGGATCTCAGATTTATCAATAACCATCTGTTGCTGTCATTCTGTTTCATGGTCCACATCTAGAATCTCCAGTGCTAGTCCCAGTGTTTGCTGGAACTTTTTTCAATTTCAGTTTTCACTGGGGCTCTCATATTCAAATGTCAGGGAGAAAGTAATGTCTTTGATGTTTTCAAAGATTGGAAAGACATTTCTCCCCCCAGCATTATGAATTTCATCTGGACACATGGAAAATAATCTGAATTTTGTAGGAGATTTATCTGAACTTGAACCAAATAGGTCCAAAAATTTTTAGTAAATATATTTTTTTGTGGTTTTTGAATTGTTAACCTTTTGTACTATGAACAGGGTTTACAAATAAACAAACTACCTATGACTATCATAAATGTAATCCACCATTGAATTCCAGTCTTTGTTCCCAGCCCACAGTATATGTGAATCTATTATCTCCCCATCTACATAACTCTGGGAAAGGTGAGAATTCAGTGGGCTTTCTGCCAGGTTACAGTGACTGAAAGATCCTTTAAAAGAACAAGACACATTACAGACTCTGTTCACATAAGTGTCCCAAGGCTATGTCAGCTTCCTCTCCAGTGTATCTTTCATGTACCTCATCTTCCTTCAACCTCACTGGGATTCAGCACTGCAACACATTTTCTGTGCATAAAAATACACTTCCTTCATGTTATGATGGCATATGTTACCAAGAGTGATTCATTTTATACAGTCTACTATGCCTCCCTTTCCAAGACCATCACAAACTGATTTTACAGACATTTCATCCAATTTAACACAGACAGATACGGCTACAGCCCCTGCACAGACTTCTCACAGATTTCTAAAACAAATCAAAAGGCTCTTCAAAATAGTAACTTAAAAGTAAGTTCTTATTTAACTTGTCTGCTTTCTCTGTGCTCATGCAGCTTTTCCTAACTCTGGGGTCACTGTCTGATCAAAAGTAACCCAATCTTGGTTTATCTGATTGAAAGGACAAACATCGCTCCATAATGTTAGCAGATTCTGTGTTAGTCCAAAGGCCCATAATTACTAGTGCCAGATCTGTCAAGTACAAGACCTGAACAAATGTGGCCTGAAGTAGAAGTGAGCACAATGGTCTAAATTTTATCAAATTAGCCAATGAACAAAGTGCAGAGGTGAACTTTAATACAGCCTTAAGGTGTGTCAGGCTGAGCCCAGCCAGCAGGCAATCACCCAGACAGCCACAGGAAAGATCCTACATGCCTTAAAATTTGACTTGTTATGTTTGCTCAAACCACATTCTTGGGGTCTTGCTTATGCCTCCAGGAAATGTTATTGTCTTCTTAATGAGTGACACCCCAAAGTATGCACACATCATCTTACCTCATCTTACCTCACCACACCTCACTTCACCTCACCTCACCTCACCTCACCTCACCTCACCTCACCTCACCTCACCTCACCTCACCTCACCTCACCTCACCTCACCTTGTCTGGTGATCATTAAGCCTGAGTGACTGATGCTGTTCCTGGCTGCCAGGGTAAAACTGATTTTCTGCATGGATTTTCCACAGTTAAAGGCTTTCCTTGATATCCTTAGAGAGCATGAATCATGGTTGTAGGTAAGACAGGTCCTTGAAGGCACAAAAATAGCTTGAAGTTTACCTATTACAAAAGGCCAACTTTTGAAATAGTCACAGATTAAGAAATGATAAAGCACATAGTCTAGGATGGCTGTTCTGGATCTGCATTACCTTTGAGAGCTATTTTCAAATCCGAATAGATGTATTTCTTTGGAGGCACAGTATCCATATCTAGATTCATGTTGATGTTTTCCGAACTCTTCCATCATTGGATGAGTTTGTGAGCCTCAGAGCAGACCTCATGTCTTAAGTCTTCTTAAGTGAATTAAGTTCGCACCATAAGACTTGAGGAAAGCTCATTCTAAAGCTACACTCCCTAGCAAACTCTCTGCCTTTCATATTTCTTTGGTCTAATTCATGCACTTTTTTATCAATTTATCTGAATGTGTTCAAAGAAATCCATTACAATGAGGCTACCTCCATCTTTGAAAAATGGAAGAGGTCCATTCAGATCCTGTAATAGAGAGTTTGACCAAAGGTGTCAGAACCAGTAGAAAATTCAGAAATCATTTATACCCAAATTACTTATGTTGGGCAGTGTGGATAGCTTTGAAAAATTAACTGTAGCTTAAGAAATATTAATTCAGGTTTAAAGAAGCTGAAGTCCATGAAGATGTTCTGTGACAGCTCTACAAAATTAATTACAATTCAGTAAAAATCTAGCTATAAAGTAATTCTCAGCTTTTGATTAAGACTCTAATTCCAGCTACTGCACTGCAGAAATGTCAGTAATGTGGACTTTGGGCTACAGAACTGAGTCAAAATTTTTGCTTTCATCTGTGCTGGTGGTATTTTTGGAGCTACACCTCTAGAACAAAACTTGTTCATTTATTTGCCATAGAATAGGCACCTTCTGCTACCTGACTGCCAGCTTCTCTTTCCGGCTTCTTAAATCAAACTTATGCCACCAATTACTGCTATTCAGATTCTCCATGAGCTTTACTCCTGATATCCCCATGCAAACCCCAGTCCTTATCAGACTGAACTTCTGTGGACCCGTGCTTTCCATGGCCAAGTCAAACTGATTTTCTCTCAAGCTATCCAAGCCTAGCATGGCCTCTCTTAGAAAAGCCAGATGATTTTTTTCTTCAGTCTCTTTGCATATTGTCTTGAGCAACCCAGATCAAAAATCTAAACAGCAAACTAATCAGGAAGTTCTTCCCTGCTCTTTCTGCCTTGGACTGCTTCATACTCAGTTAATTTGTGGATATATCAGAATAGTTCTATGTCAGAAAAGCCAGAAGTTTTATGTAAAACCAGACAATTCTTAGAGAAGATGGATTATTTTTTTTTTTTTTGTCATCTGACAAAAATTTAATGAGCATATAACATTTATTTAAGATTTAATGTTTGGACAGGAGCAATAAAGTTCGGAACCCAAAACATTGGAAATTTTTAGTTCCTCCTTCAAAGAGAATTTTTTTGTGAAAGCTTGTATATGTAGTTCTTACCACTGACTAAGTAATACATTTTTTCCATCCTCAGAACTCAGTGAGTATTTAGAGCAAATTTACCAAAAATATCATCATGTGGCAGACATCCACTACAGAATATTTCAACCCAAATATCTCAAGCCTGGTGTTGATAAGCATGAAGAACTAAGAACTAGAAGTCCTCAAAGCAGAAGTGTCAGCAAAGGTAAAGATTTGAAAACACTATCAGTTCAGTTTCTAGGAATTACTATTGCAATCCTTTTCACACTTACTGTTCCCAAGTTAACTGTGTGAATGAACATTCAAGTCCATTTTAAAATAATTTATTTTAAATAACTACCTGCTAGTCTTTCAATTTTGAAAGCAACTTTAGTTATCAGGGAAAGAGTATTGAATTTATTTACAGTTCAACAATATTTAAATCAAATGATGTCAAAAGTTTGGATTCAATCACTTGGATTCAGTAACATGATTTAGAATAAAAACCACAGAACATGCTTGGGGTGAAATGAATAATCCTAAATCAATCTAAAAGCAATTTGATTAAGCTGAAACTATTTAAGGATTAGTGATTGGTATGTACACAGGAATATTAGAGAGAAGAATTACTTCTACCACATTTATATTTCAATTCTATTAGTGGATTTTTTAATCAACTAGCTGTTACTGAAAAGGCTAAATCAGAAAATAAACACATACAATTAGCTTTGTCACTTGCTTACTCATTTCTTGCTCTGGATGTCTTATTATAGGTTCAAACACTCTAAAAAATTTTAACCTCTGGAAAACACAAAGATAATTTAATACTTCAGCATATATCTAATGCTAGACAGAAAGTATAACATTGTTTACAGTTTAATTCCCAGTCCACACAGATATAAAAACCATAGAAGTTACATATGCACACACAAATACAACTTACATACAAATATAGAAAAGTGAGTTATATTAGTGTGTGGCTGAAACACTGAGCTCTAGATTCTTCTTGTGAAAGCTTGCATGTCTTGGGTCATTTTGGGAGAACAGACTCACTGACAGAAAACAGTTTAAACACAGAAGTTGAACTAAATGCAGTATTTTAAATCCACTGAGTTCTAGTAGTTGTTCTTTAAATGCAACATAAGTAGCTGCACTTAAACCTGGGCTTTTATACTGATTCAAAGTAAGAAAATTTTGCACAGGTGGTCCAAATACACTTCAGTATAATGTTGCACCTTCAGAATAAATGCTAGTGTAAGCTAAAGTTCCTGAGCTGACTAGAAACTGATATAAGGTAGAAGAGGGAAAAACTGCTAGACTTGTATCAAGATTGTTCCCTTTTGAAGGCAAGAAACCTGAAAATCAGTTGAGAGAAGAGTGGCTGACTGGGTAAAAATGGTGAAGCAATACAGTCCTACAAATCACAAAACTTTCTTCTTCTTTTAACTGTCAAGTCAACACTGTATTTACCTAGACCTATAAAATTCAATTTTATAAGTAATGATCCGGCCTAATGAAAGCATAAAAATGCATGGCAAAACTGAAAATTTCAAACAAACCAAGCCAAGATAACTAAGAAATAAGTGCAAATCACTTTTGACAATAATCCTCAGTTTGAAAATAATCCTGCCTCAAGGACAGCAGGTAGAACTCCAGGTGTGCATTGAGCATAGATAGTAAGGTTTAGGAGCAGAGGGCAGGCTGGGGAGGTCTGCAGGGCTGATATCCTTGGGAAAATGGTCAGGACCTGCCCTGTGGCACACACAGCCTGTTCCAAGCTGTGACAATAATAAAAAGGAAGGAAAAGTTCTCAGAGTGAGCCAGAGGTGTTTTAAATGTTTTTAGTTTTGAGGGGTTTTTGCTCCTCTCAATACCCTAAACTATAATTAAATATTTATGCTAATTGGCAATAAAGTTAAATTCTCCAGATTGATTCTGCTTTTTCCATAGCAATCATTGCCAAGTGATTTCCCTGCCTTTATTGCAACCCACAAGTTTTCTCACTCTTGATTTTCCTATTCTCTCCTCCATGCTTCACAATTGCCTGCCAGCCAGTGCCACCCTCACACAGGATGTTATTATAAATATCTGTTCTCAGAGAGAACAAACACCATGAAAACACCCTCTCACAATAAGTAACGTCTGTACCAAGAAAAAATGGTTTCCACAAAGCATATTCCCTCACTACCACTCTTCCAAAAACTTCAAGCCTGAATCTTCTTTTAGTTCTTTTTTAATTCACTACTGCTGTCAGTATGGATTATTTCACCTTATGGCAAGGCCACTTCCCTCTGCAAGCATGAGGATTAAAACAGGTTTCAGACTTTTTGAAATGTGATCTTTACTGATGAAGAAGATGGAAAAACCCCAGGAAAACTGATTTTACATATCTACTGTATGGGATACCACATGGGATAAAATAAAAACAGATGAACTTGTGATCATTCCTTAAAATGGAAATTTTTAAATATTTAGGAATAAAATTAATTTTGAGTGTAAACATCTATACAATATATTAAAAAGGAAACACTTTCATAAATAAAATTAAGTTCTCTTTAATTATTTGAAAATCTTTTTTTATATTGCTTATTACCTTCCATGTGTAAGGCATATTTACATATTTGTTTACCAATACATACGTATTTGTTTGCCATGATATTATCTGCATTTTTAAATAAAATAAGGACTAGTATTTGGAAACTTTTGTCAAAGATACTTTTCTTGGATGCTTCCTGTCTGACCATCCAGGAGCCACTCTGGCAGTCACATACACAGCACCTGAGTTGCCACCAAGGTCCCTTTGTAGATGGACACCCCACACTCACAGCCAGACTGTTTCCTCACTGTCTCAGCCCCAGATTTGCTATAACAAAGTCTCTTTCAAGTCAATCCTTAAAATAATCATTGTGAAATAACAAAATGACAGCTCAAGCTAGGTACCTCCAAGGGTGGACCCCAAACAAAGGAAACCCTGGGCTTTTCTGCTGTCACATTGAAAGAGCAGGAAAGTCTGGGGCCATCAATTCCTACCATATGTCTGAGTGTCCAGTGCCCTGGCTGGGCCATAGGTCCCTGTGCCCTTTATCCAAAAAGTTGGCAGCTCATGGCCTTTTGCCTGAGGCTCCCAGCACCCAGAGCTCAGTCTACAGCTCACAGTACATCTGCACACTGAGATACCTGCACTGAATATATTCTTCAGCAGTTTTACATCAAGGAACAGACCAGAGCAGAAATTTTAAAGAAAGTTGAGGCTGTACCTGCTCCAGAATCAGAAGGACTATAGCTATTTCAGCACAGCTTTACACCTCAGCAGGGAACTTATATTGGAGCAGAGATCCAGGCAGATCCACTGATGTAGAAACCATAACACTGCTCTCTGCACTGCTGCATGGACTTGAGAGCTCCCGTGGTTACTTGCTGAGTTATTTCCACATAGTCACTCTGTTTTGCAGCAAAAGCAGATCTGAGAATGCCCCTGGTGTGCAACAGACTGGTGGTACACCCCAACTTTTTCATCAGTACAAAGTGTAACCTCTTTGCTATCAACAGGAGATGGAAGCATTCACAAGTGCTGTACTCAGCAAAATGTAGAACTGAACTACACAGTAAATCATCTTGTACAGAAGAATTGTCCTGTATGTTTTGGAGAGCAGTGAGGAAACCGAAAGTCACACAACCCCATTTCTATCCAGCAGTGAATCAAATTACTCACCTAAGCACATTTGAGTGCTGTGCTGTAAGGAAATAGCTTAGACTTCATATCTTGGAGTTAAAATCCAGCGTGATTAATTTACCTGCTTTTTCTTTTTCAATATGGCAAACAGAGTGACATATCTAGATAATATATGCCACCACATAGTGGGTTATAGCCACAAAACATTAAACAAGAATGTATTTTGTTTTTTGCTTCCATAAAAAAAAAATCCCTAATGTCTTGCTGGAGATATGACATTTTATACAAAACAAACAGCTATGATTAAGAAACTAATGGTTTCTGCTTGATACGGTTTTAAGGCTCATCAGTCTTTTTTTTTTTTTCTCATTAGATGAGTTTTTCTGAGTTGAAATTTGCAAGAATAATCAACAAGCACTGTAAAAAAAAAAAAAAAAGGTGTTTTTCTTTCTGTGGGCTTATTGCTATTTATAATTGTGCATATAAAAGACAAGTATGATGCTAGCAACAGAAACATTAGGGAAGCTCCATCTTCCTTCTTTCTTAGAAAACTGCCTGGTCTCTTCACAGTCAATGTATGGTAATATGAAACATAGGCAAAAGTGATAAAACATCCCTGAATCCCAAAGTACAATCTGTAAGTTAATCCAGTGTGATTTGAACAGAGAATGGGCCTTGAACTTAGCACTAGAACCCAGACACTAAGCAGAACTTCCCACCACTTCAGTTCCATGTAGACTAAACTCTTGACTTGGACCTTGATTTGAAAAGACATCAGCTCTAGGCACTAAGTCTATGATGTCTTCCCAATTGTGAAGATACTTGGTTTTAACCTTTTTTTTTGTGTTCCACCCATCCTCTTTCCCGATCCTTTCCCGTTACCACAATATCTTGCTCTCATTTTTTTGCACCAAACAGTGGATTGAAATCATATCATATTCCTAGAGATATTGGATCAGTTACTGTCAATTCCTCACTACTCCAGCAGGATATATTTATTTGCTCTCACTTCTAGACTAAGAAGCAAACCATATAGTACGAAAAAGCTGCTCCTATGATGGAAAGCAATTTTTTTCTGAAAATATCTGGATATTTTCTAGACATCAATGTTTGAGACAAAATCATGTAATATTGATTGATAAGTAATTCAGTGACCTTCAGTTACATAAAACATTTAAAATTTTAGGTATATAGGGTGGAAGAAAACATAACATCATAATGTTCATTTCTTATTCAGCAATTAATGTAGTTGGAATCCATAGTTGAGCACAGTTTAAAGCTTTGGTTAAGCAATTTTTATTGATCTATAAATGAATATTCTAGGAATAGAATTCAAATAGTAACTACAATATTATAAACTCTCCTGATCAACAGAAACAAAGTAAACAAAAGGATTAAATCTTGAGAGTATTATAGCAACCAGTGGGAAGGAGCAAGCTACATTAGTCAAGCACAAAACGACCATATTGAAGTTACGCATTTTGATTGCTATCCAATTGAAATAACAAATCACCAGAAAAGCACACTGGGAAAAAATGCTTCTATAAACAGCAAATTAACATCTAGGAAGCAGATCTCATAAAACAACAACAACAAAACAAACAAACAAACCCCCTCCAAAATAAGTCCCCAAAACAACCATCCTATTATATATATATATATGTAAATCTAATTTACTCATTAAAAGTCATAATAAATTACTAAAAAAAAAAATCTTCATAGAGAATTATTAATGCTTCAGAACAAAATTGAGCTAAATTCTTACCTCTTTTGGGTATTTCTCCTCATTTTCTTTGCAGGAACATCAGGTGTTTATGAGGATAATTTCCAAGTAGAACACTTGCAACATGTTGCTGAAACACACGTAGCAAACTCCTTTAGAGAAGTATGTGTTATTAGTGACAGAAGAAATCTGTGGCTCAAAGTAAATTCAAAGCTCTGGGTCTGTCGGCTTCAAAGTCTCCCTGTAACAATCTACAACGCTCTGCTAATTCTCTGTTTTTCTAGGAGGAAGAGTCTAATCATCAGCCCCACAAATCAGCATTGTGGTAATGGAGACAATGGGACTCTGCTGATTTATATTAAGGCAGAGTCAGGCCCAAAGCTTCTATCATGTTCTGTTCTGACTTAATAGACAGAAAAATGTAAAGGAGCAGAAAAATACTTTACAATGTAATTTAGAATAAAGAAAAGGACAAAACTTTGGGAAGTGTTGTGTTTACCTGTGTTAGTTTTCTTAGTATTGGAAACCGTATACAGGTTTGATATCTGTCTGGGGGAATAGAATTTAAAATACCAGGCTCCCATGCAGCACATAATTCATTGTGAAATAACCTCGTAGTCATAGTACATAAGTTGAAGACATTTGAGTTACTTAAATCACATACTGGTGTTACAGGACACATCTGAATTTCCAAATATCCCAGCTATAGCCCCTCAACATCAGTTGTCATTCCTCACCCATCATCCAGTCTGTGGTCAGAACTGGCCCTGCAATCTGCAGCAACTGAGGGGAGAGTCTGAGATGGAGCTATCTGTATTGTAAATGTCTTCCTATTTCACCTTTAAAAATGTCAAAACTGGCATAGCCTTAATATTTAGCTTTGCTTGAGGGTTCCTGTAGAATCAGACAGGGTCTAAACAATTCTGAAAAAGAATGATTATTGACACCCATTCTTTGCATTGTGCCTCTTTAAAATATCTGAACTGAAATGCATATTCCTGCATTTTCTATTTTTTATCTGGTTGTTAACACATGCAGATAGTCTAGTACAAAAAAAAAAAGTACTATGCCATCCCTCAATACAGACTGAAAAGCATTTAGAGTGATATAACTATATATTAGGGAAACAAGGTTAACAAAGATCAGAATACATAAGATCAGAATATGTTTTCTAGATAACTTCCCAAATGTGTTAAATTGTGTCCTTGTTACTGCACATACTTTCTCTCTTGCCCAGGATGCTAATGATTTTAGCACCAAAAAAAATACCCCAAAACCCTACAAACAAACAATTCCCCAAAACAAAAACAAACAAAAAAAACCAAAAAAAAAATCCAAAGTAACAAAAAATAAAGCCCCAAATAAAAACAAAGAAAAAAAAAAACCAAAACCAAACCACTATTTATTTTTTTTTTGATTGACCATTCGTTGACCTCATTCACATCAGCATAAATCCAGTTAAATTCAGTTGTGTCAGAACACTTTAAAGCCCTTTAAAGCTCTGAACTCTTACTTTGTCATCTTCTCTACTTTTAGCTAATTCTTGTATTCTTTTCTTTTTCTTTTTTTTTTTTTTTTCACACTGATTCTCCCTGCTTGGAATAGTTCCTTGCTTCTGTACAAGTCTTTTTGATTTTCATTTACTTTCTAGTTTTCTGCCACCAGCCTCATGTATTTTTTTGCTGGTAACATTTTTCACCAGCTGCTGGTGAACTCCTTGAGCCAGAGTCTTCAGACTGTACTGAAGCTGCTTTGATGTTAACAGTCTCTTTTAAAGAATCACAGTTCAGGGACTTAATGTTCTAAAATTTTTTTTTATTAAATTTTGACTATTGCTGTTTTGAAAGACTATTTATGGTCCATTCCTGCCATCTTTTTCTGTCTCAGGTCTGTTTCAAAGTAAAAGAATGGCTGAACCTTTAGGACACTTGTTTTAATTTTTTTTTTTCCCATGTAAAGCCAAGATGTTAGTCATCAGTACATTTTAAAACAATATTTTCCTGATCATTTGATTTAATTTTATCTATAAACTTTTATATAATAATGATACATATGTATTCATCTTGAGAAAATAATTTATATTATTTAACTACAGAGCTTTCAGTAAAATTCATCTACAACACTGCCATCCAACATATCACTGCAGTGTTGTGTAGTACAGTTTACACTCATCTGCTTCTTTTTGACGTCTCTTTATCCATGAGAACATTCTCAAACACATGAACAGAGTGAGTACTGCAGTGCAACTGCTTATTTCACACTGTTGAGATTGAGAACTTTTTCCTGGTTTTAGTACTAGATGGACCTATATGTGTAAGATACTACCATAGTTATTGAGTGGGTTTTCTTTCTTAGACATGCATCTCTTACTTTTGCTAAATTAATCATATGGACTGTTATCATTTTAAATGACTAAATAGTAAAAATTTTATCCTTTAGTAAGCCTCAAGGTCTCCCCACAACTAGACGAAGCACCAGAGGTATAAGCTGCAATTTTCTTGTGATTAATTGAAATATTCAATTACTCAAGTTTGGCTGCCTATTTTGTGGGAATTAATTACTTAGTATGTTTTCATTTTTCCTTTTATGTTATTAAATGCAGTGACAGAGCTGACTGTGTGTCAAGGCAAAGACCATTACCACACCTGAGTTGGTAGTATAGTTAAAGTGAAAAATATAACTAGGTGGTACCAGCAAAAAGCGTTAGGTAGGCTAAAATATCTTTCCCTTGTCTCTTTATAATTCTATCACATTAAATAATAGCAACTGATCATTATAGGGGTAATTCCTTGGTAAGGAGTGAAATCGTGCCCTCATTTTCAAGAAATAGCTTCCTTTCATTTTTGGTTTCAATTTGTTTGAAAATCCATGTTCACAGTACCAATCCTTCTTTCTTAGCAGCCTAACACAGAAGAGTTTCCCTTTTTAGGTGCTGCTTTGGTGTCATGGTTTAGGAATAGTGTTCCCCAATTTAGTGCTGCTCCCACTGAAAAACTACAAACCATGATCCGGTTGCTATCGCCTCCCTCCTCCTACCCATCCCTGTGTGGTGGGATGGAGAGGAGAATTGAAGGTAAAGGAAGTAAAGATCACAGGCTGAGATAAGAACAATGTACTGGAAACAGCAATGAGATAAGAAACAAAGAGTAACAGCAATAGCAGCAATATTAATAAAAGGGTGTACAAGAAAGATTAATGACTCACACACACACAAAAAAAAAAAAATCTCCACACAGGAACCCACAACATGCAAGCCATGGCCACACCACCCTGGAAGACATTCCTTTGCCCTGCCCCTGGTGAGGTGGTATAGATTAACCTCCATGTCCTAGCCATGCCCCTCTTCTGGCCACTGGAAAACATAATCATGTAGTGGATGGAAACAGCTCTATTGGCTTATTAAAAATTTTGTATTACTGAATATATTTTGGCTGTTCTGGGGTCAGAGTAAATCAAGCGTCACTGGTAGGACAAAAGAAATTATTTCCTTATTTTTAAACTTTTTGGGAACTGAATATGGCATGCTTAAAATCCCAGATTTGTACACTGGATGCACTTCAGCTTTTCAAATAATATTTTCTAAAGAGAAGGTGTTTTGAGATTATAGGGAAAATGTGGTTACCTGACCACATTCTCCTTTTTCTCTCACTCCCAAGAAAAAAAGTTGAATAAGAAAGAAAAAAAGGATATTCAATTATTATTTTAGTTGAAATAGCTCCTATTATTTAAAATTATGTATGTTATTTATATAAAAAATATTTCATTAATAGTATTAATTTTGCATACAACTAAAATAATTTTCACCCCAAATAATATATTCCCTATTACTTTTCTAAAAGATCAATGTGCAAGAGAATACCTTGTAGTGTCCTGCCAATTTGATTTCTTTTGGGGTCTGGTATTTGGTCTATGGATTTTAGCATAATCTCATTTCAACTTCTCTCCAGGGTGCTTACGATATTCATGTTGCTGAAGCTCTTCCAGAAGGCCATGATCAAATCTGAATGCAGCTCTCTGTACAGCACTCGTTTCTATGCCACAGAATATGGATGAGATATCAAGATTTTAAATGCACATTGTGGAATAGATCAGATCTCATTTTTAAGATAAGATTCAATCCATAATGTTTATGAGAAAAATCCGCATTGAATAAGTATGAACTATTTCTCCCTTTGACTAATGCAGAATGCTTCAGCTTATGTATAATTCACTTCTCATGGTTTGTTTGTTACTCTTCAATGGAAAATTCAATAAGAACTTAATTAAAAAGAATAGATGTAGTATCATAAAGCTGAAACAAAAGTGTAATTTCACAGAAACATGTTTTAGAACCTTTTATTTTTGTGATTTATAATTAAGGTAAGTAGTAGAAATATTAAAGCTTATTTTTTTTCTAATGAAAGATTAAGTTATTTGGAGAAAATTACTTCATTAGCTCAAAAAGAGACAACAGTGAACACAACGAGAAATAATATAAGATAATAGAAAAGATTTTGAAAAAGTAAAAGTGAATCTATCTGGAAGAGTGGAAGAAAAGAATTATTAGTTAAAAAGAGCAATTGCATAAATTATTCCAATAACGTTTCTATAAAAGCCATCAGAGTAGTATCAGTAATATGCACATTTTATGAAGCAGGTGCTACTGAAATGATACTATAAATTGAAAAGAAAGAGTCAAATCATTTGCCAAGTGATTAAACTGTTGCAATTTATTATACTTTTAATGTAATATTTTTGTGGGATATGAATAAGTTTTACAACATGTAATATAGCAATTTCATTCCCTGCGATCAATACCAACTTAGCTGTAATAGTCTGTTTTAAGATTTATTATCATATTTTGCATCTCATACATAGATAAAGGTAGTTATGAAAAGAATAATGGAATTGACTTTTTTTAAAAAATTTTAAGAGCTTCTAGTGAGGAAGGAATGCTTCCTTTCAGGTACGCGCATTACATTCACTCATAGCATCTACCTTTAGTGTTTCCTCTGTCATTCCACTCTAGTTAACAGCAAAATTAAAACTTTATTAATGTATATACCCTGTTTGTTTATACCCTGAGATCTGATTTGAAACATTTTGTGCCCCTAGTACCGTAAATAGCTAAATAGATATATATAGAGATGTAGATGATGTAGATGTAGATGATGTCGATGTAGATAAGAAAAGGAAGGAAGGAATGCGGAAGGAAGGAAGGAAGGAATGCGGAAGGAAGGAAGGAATGTGGAAGGAAGGAATGCGGAATGCAGGAATGCAGGAATGCAGGAATGCAGGAAGGAAGGAAGGAGGGAAGGAGGGAGGGAAGGAGGGAAGGAGGGAAGGAGGGAAGGAGGGAAGGAGGGAAGGAAGGAAGAGTCCTGTAATATTAACTTCCATTCTAGATCCAGATTTGTTCCAGCATTCCATATTTTATTCCATCTTATCTCTTACATTCAATGTAAACAGTGTCACTGAAAACAGTGTCAGTATAACTTGAAGATGTTGAGTATCTTACACTATCAAGCTATAATGTGTGATTGGATTGACACCTTCACTTCTTGTTATTAATATACTTTGCAGAGAGATTTGTTGATTGATATGAGTCAATTTGATCAGAAATTGAGGGTGTCATCTCATAACAATCAGTTCCAGAAAAGAAACCTTCAGAAAAAAGGCTGGTAGAGCAAGATCATGGCGAAATGTGGGGGTTTTTTTGGTTTGTTTTTTTTTTGTTTGTTTGTTTTTTTGTATTAAGTTTCAAAATCCACATATGTTTTTATTAAAGAATCCAGCTGCTATACATGTCATACTGATGTTCTGAATTATCTGTGCATCCTTTCTGGTTTTCATAAAAAACAACTCTGAGCAATGATGTTGATTTTTATGTCGCAACAGTTCTTTCAATTAAGTTCAAAAATTTAAGCTTCTGCAGAAGAAAAGCCTTTCCCCATTTTGTTAACTTCTCAGTAAATTTTTATTTGTTAATTTTAATTAAGGTTGGTTTGGTGGTTTTGTTTTTTTTTTCTCAGCCGCCTGCACCTAGACATATTCTGCCTATGCATCACAACAGTGCCATACTATCCTTTTGTACTGGAAACATACCTATTTTAGAAAAGTTTTTTTGTTTTTGAAAATAAACTGTGCTGTCATATTCTAGTGGGCTTAAGTACACAATTGAACTTCCTTCAATATGAACTTTGGAACTGAGCATATAAAATCAGTTTTTAGAAATACGAGATTGAATAGTGAATAGTTACAATGGTCTTTCAGTATGCTTGCTTCCTGCATGTGATATTTTAAGGGTATCAAGGCTTTCTCCCTCAAGAAAAGTTAAAAAATGCTGCTTAGCTAAACAATACCAGACCTATCAATAGATTTCTTTTTTTTAAGAAAGCATCAGTATTCTGGAAAATGCAACTCAAAAAGTGCACTAAGCATAATATACAGAAAATAATACTTAGCTGGTTTTCGTCAAAACAAAATTCAAAGTACATGATAGGAAAGAGAAGTCTCAAGTGTCATTACTCATACAGAGTGCAGAAATTGACGTATACAGACATAAGGTGACAGCTTCCAAGAAAAAATAAATGTAAATGATGCTGCAAATGCTATCTCAAATCCCTATACAATGAACAAATGTCTACCTCTTTCCTTGATTTATATTGCCTTCTTGGTAACAAACATATGCATAAAGCTTGCATATAAACCTTAAACTATGTTCCCCCTTTGCCTGTGCTTGTCTTCCCTGACTTTATTATTGTAGCTTACAGGATAAATCACCAGAGCAGCTTGAGACCTCCAAGAGGGTTTTTAGAACCTGAAAGTCACAGCAGCTAAAAAAAGAAAAAGCAAGGAAGAGAGAAAGAGGAAGAGAAGCAGGAAGACAAAGAAAGAGAGAGAAATAAATTAACAAAAAACACAGTCCAAAGATCTTGATTTTGTTGAGGTTTTCTTCCATTTCCAATTTCCACATGTTAAACCAACCTCTAGTTAAATATAAACTGATGTTCCTGTTTATCTCTACAGGATATTTAATGAAATCCTTAAATATTGTACCTATTTAGGGACTCTAAGTGCCTTGGTCTTTGAGAAAATAAATTGAAAATCTATTAAGGAAAATGGACTTTAAAAGCACTACACATATTGAATTTCTGACTTTTTCCTTTTTATTGTTTACTCTTTTTCTCATTAGATTTAAGATCAGACAGACAATTATATCTAAGTTTCTAACACAGAGGCATGTCACTACTTTATATATATATATATATAAATTTATGCTTAAACTATACTAATCAGGGTTACATTGCATAGTTGTCTGAGAAGTACACAGAGTAAAGGACCAGAGGAACATATTTGTAATATATTCAATATAAGCACTTGCAGTCCGACTGTTTCCAGCATCATCATATTTAATAACCTTAGTGGTTTACTTTTTTTGCCAATTGAGCTGACATCACTTAATTAACACAAAGATTTACAAACCAGACAATTGAACAGACATAGATAAGCAAATACATATTCCAACTAAGTGCTTATTCTGAATTTTGTATATTTGCTTGCAAAAAATGCCATTTGGAATTTGCAAATTACATGATGCTTCTCTGTAAGTAAGGTGTTTTTCCTGTTTAATTAGATCACTCTTATAATTAAATTGCTCATCAGAAATAGTTACTCACATTACACTCACTTTTTTTTCCTATACATATTATGAGGACTAAAAAGGATATCCCCTAAACAAATCACTTCAGCATCATAGCAGGGATGAAAAGCACTACACAAATTCAAAGTTTATGGAAATTGAAATGGAAAAAGGCTCTACACTTTATATCCTTGCTGTCTTTCTTGGGAGGAAGCACTGTCGTGTCAGAAAAAATAAGCAACAATATTCTGGAAGTCAGGAGTTGTATAATTCCAGTAAAAAACACAGAGAAACCTCAAGGTTTTTTTAAATATAATAATACCAGATAAATATTCTTTCAGTCTTGATATTGATACTGAAGAAAGGTTTAAAGTTTATAAACATGAGTATATATATAAAGTTGTCCTTTCAATACTTCCTAAAAGGACACTAGCAGTCGAATTGCGGATTCACAGATCCAGGGGGACCAGTTAAAAACTTCTCACCATGGGAAAATGTAAAAGAAAGAGGTTCATGTGGTATACTCCCTCTGGGAAAAATTGGTTGCAGTAAGTTGGAGTCTTTTCAGGTTAAAAAGTGTGAAATACTAGGAAAGACAGGGTAAAAAGAGAAAAAAATATTGTCTCATTAGCCATTTTTGATACATAGTTTTTCCACCAGTCCAATTGCAAAACTATTATAAAAGTTTTTTTGTATTTTATGAGAAGTTTTCATCTACAATCAAACAAATATTTGGCATTTTCTTTAACCTTGGGGGCAAAAAAATTAAAACCAGAAAATTTAGTATTTTCATAGGACCTATTTCTTATTCCTAAGAATTTATTTAATCATATTTCTGCAAATAAAAAAAAAACATTTTAAGAAAAAAAAAAAAAACCTACACTTTCATGACACTCTCCATCCATTTAAAGTTTGCTTAAAAAAATCTTGAAATCTAGAAAAAGTGATGTAGTTTTCACACTGAGACTTTGAAACTATTTCGCATAGGGATGAAATCCTGTAATGGGGTACATCTAGATTTTACTAGGTGACTTTGAATTTGTGTAAGTTACAGCAGGATGACAGTAATATGTATGCTTTCCTTACCTAGAACTGTTCTATGACTCTGACTAAACTTTCCATTTAGAATGATGGCCATGTCACAGTAGGAGGCTAGGAACAGTGAACACTCTCCTACTGGTATTATTCTTGTTGCTGAAAAAGTGTGTTTTTTTCTCAAAATTACTCTCTGCAATAGTTTTATTTTAAATGCTCACAAAAGCAGCACACTAATGATCTCTGGATTTTAATGTCCAGACAGGATTTTAACTATTCTCTATTTATAGGCCTCTTTCGGAATGCTGATGATAAATTCTAGCTCATTTGTAATGTAATTGCTCAGGTATTCACCCAGATGAAAAGGACTCATCTTTCTCATCTCTCTCTCATTGCACTGGCTTTCCATTTGACAGCATATTGATTTTTATTTCTTATTAACTGTCTATTATTGTTTATTAGGTAATGTTCCATTATACCCTTTTTGGCTGACAAATACTTGCTCTCCTGCCTTTCCCTAATGATCCACTTTAGGCAACCAGCTGCTGGCAATAGAATATAAGCATTTTATGGATTAAAATGCTAAGATTATTGATGGAAATGAAAACTCCCAGTTGTACCAGTTTCAAAAAGCAAAGAGGAAAACCCATGGCCCATTTGTGATTAAGCATTAAAACAGTCTGTTCTAGGAGGCATTCTGGACCATACACTTCTTAAGCATTTAGTAGTTTGTGTAGTCCTATTCCAATAAATACAGAAAACTTGGAGAAATATCATTCTTGTCAAGCACTTCTATTTCCTTTTAGATTTTATCTACTGAGATTACTGGAGAGATGTATTGTCCTTTTTTTTTTCCAGTACTATAATGTGCAGGAGTAGAAAACACTGTGTGACAGCCCAGCCTTCTGAGCACATGTGGCTTTTCTGTTAATTATAACAGTTACAGTGCTATTTCTCTGGCATTTTAGATATAATATGACCTGGTATTAACCTTTATTTAGAAAATTGTTTGGCCAGGTTTTTTTATTGGATGTCTGATATAGTTAACAATGGCAGGACTTATGCACTTTGCTGAAAGGTGAAAGGAAAGCACCTTGGTAGAGCTTGAGCCTTAACCTTATAGAGGGAATAACAAATTATAAACCAAAATTTGTTAGTGTGTGGTCCCTACAGACAACTATGCTAGAATTCTTCTCACTGGCATTTAAAATTTATGTGACTTTCACACTCAGTAAAAAATTCTAGTCTCTTACTACATATTCTGGATCTGTATGTAATATAATTACAGAGAATCAGAATTTATAAATAAATAAGTTGACAATGCTGCTGAAGTTAGACAGTTTCTTATCTCTCAAATTTTTTTTGATAGAGATGCTCACCGTTTAAATCTTTGCTTGAGGTTGATCTTGTAGTAATTAAATACATTATATTCTACCTTTGTCTTTTGCTGGAGAATGAGAGCTTCTTCCCAGAAAAAACCCTAATACTATGCTTTAAGACTAGGTTTTAGAGAGAGTGATATCAGAAAAAATGATTTTATAAGCCTATTTTAATGTCTCTCAACATCATTCATGTAAATTTCTCAGAAAGTTACAGAAATATATTTATTAATTAACCTCCCCTATACAAGGAGAATATGAAGAGACTAGTCAGGGAAAAGATCCAAACACTGCTTAAAGCAGCATAGTTTTCTGAATCACTCAAGGATTCACACTAGCTAGATTGTAAAAATGTAGTGAATTCTTTATTGGATGGTAAGAACAGATAGAAGTTGACTTTTATTCTTCTTTTATTCCATTCTTCCATTACCCTATTCTACTTCTGCCTCACTGGTGGAAAACTATCAAATCCGTACTTTCCCGTATTGAATGCATGCCGATTTTACATATACTCTTTTACATCCCACAAGAGACACAGTAGGACTTGAAATATAAGGAGAGGCACTTATAAAATCCAGATAGTTGTCGCATGCAAATAAGTGCCTGATGACATTATGTCTTGGGAAAAAGAAGCTGAAAATTTGGAAGTATAGGGTCTTGCACACAGGGAAGAAAGCAGCTCACTGTGGAGAAGCACCTGGGGGTCCTGGTGGAGAAAAAGCTGCGAGCCTTCGGTGCTCCTCTGGGTTTTCAGTCCAGAGTAGATTTAAACAGTCCCAAGAAGAAAAAAGGAAAAAAAGAAAAAAAAAAAACCCACAAAAACCAGTCCAGGGAACTTTTCTGCCTCAGCTAGCTAAAACTAACTAAAAGCAAAAAGATCTCTGACCCATTGCTGTCCATGTCTCCGAACAGGAGTCCAGACAAGAGAATGTGTGGGAGTCAGGTTGTTTCTCAAACAAACTCCGCGCTGCTTCTCTCCCTGGTTCACTCTCAGAATCAGTCTTAAAGGTAAGAACTCAATATACAGCACAAACAGAATGGACGACTGGGGATACAAGCATCATAAAGCCACCCTAGGACACGGTGGTATACTTTTCATCTGAAGCCATTTCCCATTTCATGCTACAAGATATTTAATTGGTTGCAAATTCATTTGCAACTTGGAGCTTACTTTATATATAGAGGTCTAACCCTGATAGAGGATGATGAGAAATGAAGTAACAAAACTGATGTCGTCAGGATCCAACTGAATCCCTGTGTCTGCAATCCTGAGGGCTGATCCAAAGGTAAGTAGCCATTAGTGGGGCCAAAAGTTGGATAGGTCCTCCGTCATTCGGCCACTTGGCTATACGTTCAAGATCCTGGATTTGTAGGAGAATAATGCAGCAGTAATGATCTCCCACCACCATATACCCCAAGCCATATCTCCTCTGTTGAGTATTTTCTTAGACTAATATCACCAATGAAGAACAGCAACAAGTATGCTTCACTTGTGGTTGCAAATTGCTCCTATGTGTGCCAAAATTAGACAAAGTGTAAGTTTCGTGTGCTGCAAAACGACAGTCCCTAACAATTTATCACCGAGTAGGACAGTTTATAATACAATGTGTTTTGCTTCTGCATGGCTGTTTGTCAGGTAATTTTGTCATCCTGGAGGAACACAGAATCCCTTCTGAGGGCACAAAGAATAGCTTCCCACCTTAGGAAGTGATGCTGAGCACTACCTGTGGCATCAAACAGAATATTCCTCATTTAGGGGAGGGGAGTTGGTCTAACAAAAGGCCTTTGAACTCAGGTTGAAGTTATCTTTTCAAATGTAACATCTTTAGTTTGGTAAATATCAAAATCTTTTAAATCTGCAGATAAAAAAAGGCAAGAAAAATTATAGTAGAATTACTTACTTTACCTTTATTTTTTCATTGTGTTTTGTTAACCTCTATAAACATTCATTAGTTTGTTCAATCCCAGAAATTTGAATAGATGCTGACTGTTAAATTTGTCAATGGAATACAAATCTGTAATCCCACTATGCTAGTGATACCACAAGACCTTCAAAGGAACATAGCACCAAAATTTCCCAAGGCCACATCTCTTGAGAGACAGAGAATTAAGCTTTCTAAGCAGGAACTGATGATCACCAGTGGGAGTTTTTTAAAGGTGAAAGTGCAGTAGAAATGCCAAAGCTAAGGACAGCCCCCAGGACAGACCTTTCTGTAGCACATCTTGCCAGGTCAATCCTTTCCTTCCCAGCCATATTGCAGGCAGTCCAAGTACCAGCTCGGGCCAAATTCTCTGTGTGCAAGTGCAGATGAACAATACCAGTCAGTATTTTCTTTAAATTTGTTAATTAAAATCTCTGATACGCCATTCTTTCAGAAATACTATGTCAATTTTTTTTTTCCTTGAGGGACTCAATCAAGGTCTCTTTACATACCTTCCGAAATCAATACTTTCTGTACATTTCATAACCACGTGAAATACTGACATATGGGAACAGATATTCTTTGTTCTCTGTCCTCATTTCTCACCATGTTTTCAGTACTGCTGCATATTCAAAGGGCTGTTTTGCCTTAACTATAGTTGGCTTTAAATCTTTTTGAAGTGTGTTCTTGCCCTTCTAACACTTTCTGTCGCTACTTAGCCTTTGGCTTAATTAGCCATTAACAGGATGACATTAGAGCTGAGAGTAGGTATTGGTTCTTGTATGGAATGTATTTGGGGGGCTTTGTTTTGTTTTTAAGTGTGTATGGAACAAACAACCCAGACCTGGAAAGGAAAAAGGACAGGTTTAGATCTGGGGAACGTAACTGTACCCCACTGTTATATATTTACAGAAGAGCATAAAAGTAGGATACGGAGATAGAGAAGAAGAAAAACATGCACAACATAAATTAAATTGAGTTTGGGTTTATACATTCTGTCCTACTGAATGACTCCCAGCCCTGCTAATTGTAATTCATTTCCTTTCTCTAGGGTGGAAGTTGCCCAGTAACAGCAAGAGTGAAAAGTTGGGTCATTTTTCTGGTTCACAAAATGCCTCTTGAGTGATTTGAAATTACTAGGTCACAATCTTTGTATTGAAGTACTCCAAGTATCACATTCATTTGTTTGAAACAGGAATTAAAACCTCAGACAGTGATTAAATTGGGTGAACATTGATCCCTTGACAGACGCCCCTTCCCTGTTTCGGCACCATGACCCCATACCACTCACAGGTTCATAGCCAGCCACAAAATTACTACACGAAATAGGTGGAGAGGGTCATGTATAAATAATCCTTCAACTGCCTGACTCCAGAAGTAGTGCTTAAGATCTGCTTGCATTTACTACTCTCATAAAATCTGTACTCCCACTGTGTATTCATGAAGAATACACAGTGGGAGTACTATTAGCATTTTTGTTTACAGCCAAAGTAAATGGACTTCTGAATCTTCTTCCAGTGTGTAAATGTTGAGTGTTTGCAGGATGTGTGCTATGGTCAAGAATGTCCCCTTCTTTTTGATCAATTTTTAACAACATACACCTTGAAGGTTAAATTCAGAACTGAAGTTTGCCTTCCATGTTCTTTGTACCTAGAATAATTTTTTAAAAGTTATTAATTAGGCAGAAATAGATGCTTTTCTATTCCTGAAATGCAGATTTTTGCTTTCAAAGAAACAGTACTTCTATCACTTTTGATTGAAATATCTGTAAAGCAAACCAGAAGAAAGAATATGTTTACCAATAGATGATAGATACAAAGAAAGACAGACATTCCCTGAAACTTCTTGTGAGTGGAAGCTCACAGATCATAGCATCAGGAACTGAATTAAGTCCCAAAAAGATAGGTAGAGTAGTTACCATTTACACTGTTAAAAATCACTTTTTATTATATACAGTTTGACAGGACATTGAAGAATCAAGATTCAACCATCCAGATCCTTCATTTTTGAAAGCAGGTAACAAAAGACAAAACCAAAAAGAATTTTAGATGAAAGTAGAAAAATTTTGTACATCAAAAGGTGCACAAGTTTGCTCTGCTTATTTTTGTGAGGTAAATCATGAAGAATATAAAAAACTCAGCCCCTTCAGCTCTAGCAGTGTTAAACCCTGAGATGTTTTCAGACTTACGAGCTGTCTCTGTTAAATATTGTGAGCATTTGCAGACACACTCCCAAGAAATTGCGGAGGAGAGACAACAATATACCCATGCCAGCAGCATCCAGGTTAGAAAATTCTGCCCTGTTTTTTTCTATATTTGGATGACTCACATCCCCAGGGAAACCACAGCAATGAAAACACAAAAAAGAGCACACATGCCTGTGTAAATGGATAAAGTACAACAACACGTTGGTCAAAACTTCTCAAATGGTAAGATTTCTATAGGATTAAAAAAAAAAAGTTAGAAACAAAACTGCTAGGGGTTTGGAGGAAGTGATCTTTTGGGCTCTCTGAAAGAGTAAGCAGCAGAGGCTTGTTGTTAACCTGCCATGGAGCAGGGCAATATCAAGGACCAAGTTATTCGACACCTTCAGTAAAGACTTATAAGAGGCAGTAAAAAGGGGTGGTTTTGAAACAAGCTACTTAACTATTTGTAGTAGGGAAATGCCATGCCATTGGCAAAGAACTCTAAAAAATTACAAAACTACAAAAATAAGGCAGTATGAGCTCCAGTTTGAATACATATAAAGCATCTAGGCAGGAATAACCTAACCCAGAGGTAGCAGTCAGGGCAGAGGAAGGACATCACAGAATCATAGAATGCTGTGAACTGGAAAGACACCTTAAAGATCATCTAGTTCCAACCCTTCCACTACATGAGGTTGCTAAGAACCTCATACAACCTGGCAAAACACCTTTGATGAGGTATCCACAGCTTCCCTCAGCAACTTGTTCGAGTGATTCACCACCCACATAGTAAATAACTTTTTCGTTATATCTAATCTAAACCTACTCTTTTTCAATTTGAACCCATTCCCCGTTTGCTTTCACTACCTGCTCTTGTAAATAGTCTTACCCCATCTTTCCCATAAGTTCCCTTCAGGTACTGAAAGGTCACAATTTGCTCTTCTCCTGGCTGAAAAAAACAATTCTCTTAGCCTTTCCTCACAGGAAAAAATGCTCCAACCCTCTGATCAACTGGTGGCTTTCTCTGGACTTTTCTCCCAACAAGCCCATGGCCTTCCTGAGCTGGGCACCCCAAAGCTAGATGCAGAGCCAAGAGCAGTGGTGGGGTCTAAGCAGAGCAGAGCAGAGCAGAGCAGAGCAGAGCAGAGGGGCAGAATCCCCTCCCTCCCCTGCTGCCCACACTGCTTTGGATGCAGCCCAGGACACGTTTCGCTTTCTGGGCTGGGAGTGCCCATGGCTGGGTCACGTCCAGCCTCTCACCCACCAGCACCCCCAAGTTCTTCTCCCCAGGCATGCTCTCCATCTGCTCATCCCGCAGGCCTGTGCTGATACTGGGGGTTGTCCCAACACAGGAGCAGAACTTTGCACTTGGACTTTTTCAGCCTTATGATTTTCCTGCAGTCCCACTTCCCCAGCTAGTTCAAATCCCTCTGGAAGAAATCCTGTCCTTCAGGTGA
The DNA here is from genome assembly GCA_013401135.1 of Cettia cetti. Lineage (NCBI taxonomy): Eukaryota > Metazoa > Chordata > Aves > Passeriformes > Sylviidae > Cettia > Cettia cetti. The sequence goes on from VZUI01039743.1 coordinate 39,405, forward strand.
ATCAACTGCACCACGCCACATGATGTCACTTGCAAACTTGCTGAGTGTGCACATGATCCCTCTATCTATGCCATTGATGAGGAGATAAAATAACACTGCTCCCAATGCAGTTCCTTGAGAGGCACCACTCATCACTGACGCGTGTTGGGATTCTGAGCCATTGACCACTAGCTACTGGATGGGACTACACAATTCCTAATTCTCCTAAAAGTCTACCCGTTGAATACATTTAGAAAGAAGGAGGGACCATGTAAAAGGCCTTACAGATGTCCAGCTAAATTACATCTGTAGCTCTTCCCTCATCCACTGACATAGTTACTCTACTATAGAAGGCTACTGGGTTGGTCAGACAGGATCTTCCCTTGTGGTCTCTTCCATGTGGGCTGTACCAAATCACCTCCTTCTTCTCCATGTGTCTTAGAACTCGACTGGACATTATTACACTACTAGATTTTCTTTTTAAGAGAACAAAGCCCATTGCCTTTAAAATACTACATACAGTGTTTTCAGCTTTGCAAAGTGTATGTGATTTCAAATTATTTCAAAACTGTGTCAGTCTGATGCAATCATCTACTGCTATACACTGAGGAATCAGAGAAGAATTTAATTTAATTTAATTTAATTTAATTTAATTTAATTTAATTTAATTTAATTTAATTTAATTTAATTATAAAAAGTTCTTTACACATCCTATTAGTAAGGCCATCTTTACAAGTATCCATGTCACTCCATCATACTTGATAACTGTAGTGTTTATTTTGACCTGATCAAGTCGAGCTACTTGTTTGAGGTTTGGTCTATCTCACATAATATCTCATTATGAAATCAACCCAGAGGACAGTGGATGAGCAACAGAGATTTCCTATATAGTCTTCCAGCACTGATGAACTTCTTAATATTGCACCTGACAAAATGTTAGTCATGTTACTTGATTTTAGCTAACAAAGTACAGAAGACTTTCTATACTTCCAAAGTAGACAAAAATGAAATCTGTTAAAAAAGAGCCCCACAGTGCTCTTTAAGACTTTGGGAAATGCCAAGACAGTTACAGGAACTTCACAAGCAAGCATCGCTTCAATACCCCATCTGGAATAGACATAAGGAACAGGATTCCTTTCTCACCATGCCTCCGTGGGTACATCTGTTGTAATTTGAGGCAGTTTAATTGACTGAATCTGATTACTTTTGTTCAGTGCATCTCTTGGTCATACTGTTCATTTATTATACCATTACATTCGCTATATAAAGCCTGTTTGTTTTACTCATTGTATTAAATATTTTTAATATGCCTACAGATTTAATTTCTTTGAGAAAGGAACAATGTTTCCCATCTGAATAAGCAAGTTGAAGAGGTTTAAGAGGTACTCCCAGCTGAGCAACAGTGAGCACTTCCCACGATGACCTTAACCTTGCACCAGGTGATGCTCCCAGCTGAGCACAGTTTGCTCCACCTCCCACAGCAGCCTTCTTTTTATTTTGTGTTTGTGCAGCACAGACTGCAACAAGTTAATGCACCACTCCAAGGCTCACAGATATTATGGTAAAGCTAATAGACTACCTGCAGCAGCTGTCACTATAGTTAAAAGAGGGAATTTCTTTTTAATACTGTTTTGTCTAAGTTTGTTTGACCCCTAGAAGTGTCCTCTAGGAACATATAATTTATCAATTTTTCCCCAACTCTTTCACTCAACTCACTACTGCCTTGGCGGATAACAAGTCATTGTTCCTGACCTGCAGCAGACTGCAATATGCAGGAAGTGAGTAAAGCAGATGTAAGCTTGCTAAGAACTGTGCTTTTCATTCTCCTGTCTTTTAATCCTACCTGATAAGATCTGTTTCTGAGCACATGCTGCACCATAGTTTCCAGCCTGAGGAAAAATTTATGGGTACTGTAGTCATAAATTTCATGTAACCATATATGGAAGGACAGGTGGTTGTAGGTGCATTTTGAAGTGTGCACAAACAGAATTGTTAGCACAAAATCTCATTTTAGAAATGTCATAAGAGAAACATGCACTGGGAGTATCTTTGAGCATTTGAAGGCTGTATTGCAAACCTGAATCTACTAGAAAGTTTTACTGAATTGCTTCTCTGATACCTGTCACACATTCAGTATCACCCTATATATCTGAATATGAAATTTTGATTGGGGTCAAAAGTGTTTGGGGTTCTTTTTTGAAGGGCGTCATAACTTCCAAGAGCCCAGATCTGGTTTGGCTTTTTTTTTAAGAAAACACTAATTTTCACAATGCTGAAATTCAACAATTGCTCCCACAGAGAGGTATCTTTTCAGCAAGTAGTGAAAAAGTATCTGCCAGCTACAATACGGATTATTCATACCCTCTGAAAAAATCTAGGTTTTGGATCATTCAAGTGGGGCAAACATACAGAAGCTCATAACTTTTTCAGTATTTACCAGGCCTTTCCAAGGCTCCACAACCTGTGAAGATTTCGTACAAGATCACCAGGCCATAGATCTAATCTAGACTGGAAATATCCTAAAGTAACCAAAAGGAAAGGTAAAATAATGGCCAAGAATGATGGGGGAAAGAGGGAACAGCAGATTAAAATAACGTTTGTTACTGACAGCCTTGACTTTATAAACCTTCCTATAATGGCCCTAACTTCTAAACAAGTTGAAAAATGCATGGAAATGTTAAGCACTTCAAGTCCATGCAAACCTGTATTTTTAAGCTTCTCAGTGCACATATGTTAAAACAAAAGTTCCAGAAACTCAAGGATTTAAGGGTCTGAGGAAAACACCACATATTGCTAGATTCATGCTAAAAATACTGAGAGGTAACAACATCTCTGCTTGTAATTGCTGTCACAGCAGACAACTCCAGGGTATTTTTCATACGCCATCAAAGCAGCCAAATGCAACTGGATGGGATATGTCTCATAAACAGTGAGGCAAACACATTCCTAGCAAGATTAATATCAATGAAAGATATTTTTACAAGTCTCCACAAAAACATTTTTAAGCCTTTCCAATACTGGCAAAACTTCTGCCAAATTTGACCAGTGAAAAAAAGCAAGTATGTCTGCATCTGGCTTTATAATAAGATAAAGTGATGCAATATCCATCCCAAGCTAAATGGCTCACCAAGATCACTGCAAATTCCCATTTTGCTGCCCTCAGATCCCTTCACACCAGTCTCAGCTCGTGCTGACCTACTGAGCCCCCATCCTGCTACCACTTCATGACTCATTTTGTTTAAATTGCTGAGAAGCTCGACACAGTTCTTGTCTGAGACTTTGAAAATGGCTAAGCAGCCGTATGCACATGAAATAGAGGAAAATTTAAACCATTCAAGGAGTTTGAGCCCCATCTCACCACAGAAAGTTGCTATTTAATCACCACTGTAGTTACTCACACTGTTTTCACAAATATTTTTCTTTTCTAAGTCAGCAGGTGTTTAATTTACTTCTTTAATAAATAACTATTTCTTTAGTTCATTTTATACTCATATATACATATGCATATACACATACAATGTGTATACAAAATTTGGGTATTCCATACTGGATATCCTCCATTTGGATATTCTATTTGGATATTCTCCATATTAGCTGCTTTCTACATATTAAACAGACCAATCACATTGAACTAGAGGAATAAATCTGTTTCATTTTGCTCTGCTCTTTGCATCATTGTACACCAAGACTATAAATAAGAACGTTAAGCCAATATTACCACAAGGGCTGACAGACATTTTACAAAACAATGTGGTCCACAGTCAGTCTTAAATTAAGAAGTTGAACCGATCATAATTTATTTCCTTGTGAAAAGTCAGCTCACTATCACCCATTTTTGTCTATCTATTAGCAGGTATTAACTGCAATAAGATTAACTGGTCTTGAGGTCCAAGAGCTCCTTACCAAATTTTCCAACAGAGGTTGTAGGCAATTTGAGGAGAAGCAGTTTACAACATGTAATAAATGGGGAGTTCCCTTGCAGGCAATATATGAAAGATCCTGCTTCAGCCTCATGCTGTTTGCAGATCATGCTGCCTTGAGAATTTGTTCATTGACTACAGCTACAGCATATTTCAAGCAAAAGCATGTGCTGCTGTTATCACAGCATTTCCTAAAGCTGAGGTGAGGACTTCAATTATGCCACTGATATCATGCTTGGCTCAAAATGCTAACACGTGCCCCTGTGAGATTACTGTGCACTTACAAGGCACACTCCTGGTGTGCAGCAGACTCTTAATTAAGGTCTCTGCCCAGTTGCCCACCAGCATAAGGAGAAAGTTCACTTCAGACCATGGGAACATTTTGTTTTATCCTTGCTGGGACTGCCTTTTGGAGTGTAGGTTCTGCCAGCCTTCACTCAGCAGCCACAGTCATCAGGGAACATTAACCTTCTATAGACTGTAAACACAAACTCTGTACACATGCCTTCCAAAGTATCCACTTGGCTAACAGGTGGGAAAATGCCAATATATTTAAATCATTGGCACTGATCTCATACAATCTAGGTGTATATACTGTCAATCTCAGTTAATTCTTCTCCTGATTGATTTGTACATTTTACCTTCACATTGCTTGACTACAAGCACATTCTTGAATATGAAATACCATTTTTTGGGGTAATCAGTCCAGAACACAAAACTTTCAAAGAAGTAAAAACCAAATCTTGAGAAATGGAGAGTGATTATAAAAACAGGTTTGTATCTTAACATTCGTCTAAGATTTATTTTGAAGTTATTTTCCACATTAATATTTGATTAGCATGAAACATTCTATGAAGGCATAGTCACAATTGCTCCACATAAGCAAGAACCAATAATAACATAGAATCTGAAAATTATAATAATTGAAGAAGAACTGAAGCATTTTTCTTCTGCCTAAGAACACAGAGGAAAGGAAGTTTTTTTCATGGTGAAGGAGGGCAAGATCAGAAAGGCAAACATAGAATGTTGCTTTATTCAATATTATTAACTCCATTATATGAAAAGATAAGAAGTTTCAAAAAGTTTGCATCCTTATAAAAAGCTGTAATATACATGAGAAATTGAACATGAAAACCTTGTCCCATGACATTTGCAGTCAACTTTTCAAATGAAATTAATCTATTTTACCAATAGATATACTCAATCACATCAATATCTGAATGTATGACTCACGCTCTTGATATTCAAGGACTTGCAAACTCATTCCACCAGGAAAACTGGATGATATATTTGATATGGTTGCAATCTTATCTATTTTAAAAGAAGCTAGGCAATGTATAATTTTTTCAGGGCACTAGAAATCCAAAAGTAGACAGTAGTTTCCTTGTTCAGAGGACAAGTGTTCTTCCAGAGTCTCAAGTGTTTTTCTGTCTGGTATCACACCCAAAGCTTTCAGCTTTTAGTCACTGCCTTCTCTTTCTGTGTGCACTTTTGTTGTGCCCCTTTTGACTCTGCTTGATTCTCTCAGGCATAACCAAACATACACACAGACATGCGCACGTGGTCCTACATAGGATTCCTCTATTGGTTCCAAATGTGTGTATTCATACCCAAAACCTTGCAGGGGTCCAGATAATTTCCTTCCCCAGCCTCCTCACAATCTGTGTGCAGGTCCACTAGTGTATCCTGAGCTGGAAGGGACTGACAAGGAACATTGATGTGACCCTGAGATTAGTACAGTTGGTTAGAGCATGGTGCTAATAACATCAATGTTGTGGGCTTGATCTCTGTATGGGACATTCACTTTGTCTGGACCTGATGATCCTTGTGAGTCCCTTCCAATTTAGAATATTCTGTGATCTGCAAAGCCCAACTCCTGGCCCTGAAAAGGACACCCCAGGAACACGCCTGAGAGCACCGTCCAAGCACTTAATGAGCTCTGTCAGGCTGGGGCTGTGACCACTTTCCTGGGGATCCTGATCTAGTGTCCAATCACCCTCTGGGGGAAGAACATTTTTCTAATATCTGGCTCAAAGTTCTCCTGGCTCAGCTTCATACCATTCCATTAGGTCCTGTCACTAGTCACCAGAGGAAAGAGATCAGTGCTTGCCCCTCTGCTTCACATGGTGAAGAAGCTGTAGGCTGTAATGAGGTCTCCCCTCCATATCCTCTTTCCAGGCTAAAGAAGTCAGGTGATTTCAGCCGCTCCTCATAAGGCTTTGTCCCTACATCCTTTACCATCTTCAGTTGCTGCAGCCTTTTCTTCCAGGAAGTAGTTTAGCTTTCCTTTCACCTAAGTTCAGAACCAGAATAAGCACTATAGTGTGCCACAGAGTTGTGTGAGAAATGAGGTGGGAGTATGAGAAGGTGAGGCAGGCATATCTATGCAAGGTGTGCTACAGTGCAGCAAGGAGGGGATGGAGACAGAGCCCTGTCCTGCTCTACACAGCAGCTGGGCTTACTTTGCAGTCAACACAGATGTGCACAAAGGTAGGTGACAAAGGCACACAACACAGGCAGACACATTCATCTAAGTTTTCTTCTACTCATTATTTATGAACTACACTGCTCCCTGGGAAAAAAGTTCTGATGCATGTTCTGTTGTTTTATATGCAAAGTGTATTTATTTATCATAAAGTGGTCTCATTTGCAGCTTAAGACTTATTGTGGCACCTTTACTTCCTCTTGCTGTTCTGTACACTATTGGTGGGTGTGCTGTGCAAGCTGTCTTGGGTGTGTAAACGTGGTGCAATCAGGTGGTAGGATAAGATACGCACAGGATAAGAGCAGTTTCCAGAAAGCTGCCATAGCAATTACTGGAAATCAAAAAGGCTCCTAGACATCTCTTTTATTGGTTTTGAATTATTCTTGTTTTGAACACCATTAGGACCCTTGCCTGACCAATAATGTAACTCCAAATCCAGACAGGCTCCTACATGTAATTGCACAGTTATACAAGATTGCTTTCTATTAACAAAACTTTAATACAGCAACTAGTTAAATTGAAGCAGCACTTTATTCCTAGATACATTTCATTGTCAATGCTACTACTGTCAGTTAAGCTTCACCTTCCATTTAAAGCTATGTATTTCTTCTTAAAACATATAACAAAAAAAAAAAAAAAAAAAAAAAAGACAAGGTATTATTTGGCTTGTCTAACAAAGCAACACAAGTGCTGTAACCTGAGCAACAATAACACTACCTGAAACATGTCAAGTGAACAATCAAAATACAGAGGTATGTCAGGTTTCTTTAAAGAAAAAGAAAATTGTGATTTCACTTTATTACTCTTCTCATTCCATGGTACTGCCTTTGTTCTATTAATACAGCAGAAAATGGTTAGGAAAACCAAAAGAAAAATTACTGACACACTTAAAAGGATAGATTTCTTAAGATAGTCAAGGAAGATAGGATATATTATTCCCATGCACTTGCACATCTTCTGCAGGACAGGAGGAATGCTGAATTGCTGCATCACTGCAGCTGCATTCCCATTGCTCCCTGCCCTGACCACATCCCTCAGCTGCCAGGGTACCACACACTGTGTGTTACACAACTCACTGCACTCTGTATAAAACATCCTGCCCAAGTGGTAGGTTGGCAAGCAAAGAGGGGAAAAGACTGCTTTTTGACATGCAGTCCCAAGAATATTTGTTAGTTGCAATGTTCATACCACTATTTAGCATCAAAGGTGGTTAAACCTGGGCAGCATTATCATCCTCACAAAACAAAGCACTGACCATATTTAGAAATTAGAAAAATGAGATGCATCTTGTGAGACTTTTCTTCTTAAAACAGCTGTAGCTTATCAGTGCAGTCTTATTTCACCTGTTATTAATTCTTCAAATTCATTATTTTGCTTTATAGTGTGTCAGTATCCTCTGAGCTATGTGTCCTGAGAATGTGAACCATTGCACTCATAAAAAGCTAGTTTCATTTAATGTGTTTATTTCTACCTTCAAGGGTATGAAATTTTCATAACACTACCCATGAGTCACTAGTGATCAGACTATTTTAACACCTACCCAAAACATTACCTCCCTTGAGTTTATTCTTTCCTCCTGCTGATCCTGCTAGCACGGATTGAACTTACTGTACTAGCAGATCTTCAGATCTGCATTCCTTTCCTCCCTCTATGGATATGTTACTTGAGGGACAAAAACAGTTGACTGGCCATTAAGAATAATTAAGTTTTCCTGCAAGACAAGGGCAATGGTGTAGGTTCAGGTTTGTCAGTTGCTTGATTCCAGGCCTTACATAATGTTTATTTTTCAGTGTATTTACCAGGACTCTAGTTACCAGAGATAACATGGGATCAGTAAAAAATGAGAGAGAACTTTCCATGAGCAAATGCATTCAAAATAATGCCTCAGAATCTTGGTTTTCATCAGGCATTACCTATCTGCTGCTGCATCCACAAATAATTATGAAGTAATTCCTATATTTTAAGTGTCTGAGTACTTTGCCTCCAGGGACAATCACATACGTAACTGTCTTATATTTGTCAAACTTCTACAATTCCTGATACGTACATTTGCAGGTGGAAAAAAGAGACCATTGTTTGAAATCTGCTCCTTAAAGTGTATTTCCTCAATAAAATATGACCTCTGTTCATTGCATGTGCCACTGTCAGACAAACATGGAAGTCACAGACAGAACTGTACCCATTTCTGCTGATTGAGGCAGAATACGAACTCCTGAAATACTGGCCTGCTTCCACAATTTATTTATTTCCTTTCCTTTCCTTTCCTTTCCTTCCTTCCTTCCTTCCTTCCTTCCTTCCTTCCTTCCTTCCTTCCTTCCTTCCTTCCTTCCTTCCTTCC